>JAIUCT010000015.1:0-82171 GCA_021307375.1 Tetraneura akinire
TTGGAAGTGATGTGTGATATGATATGTATATAAAAATATCTAATATGATTAGGATAAAATGAGAAATACGCATAACGCTTAAGTATCTATTAGGAATTAGGATTTCGATAATGTACCATATAATACATAATATATTATGAACTTTATCATTTGGTATTGCTAGAATATTGTAAATTGAATAATACAGGTACCTACATTAAAATATACATAGGAAATGTATCGCCGAATCTATTTAAAGCGTTAAATTTAATGAAAACATGCTATTTCATTTATAAAAACTGATTTTAAATACTACATAACATATAGGTCTAAATGTATTATTGCCAAACAGGGTCGTTCAGAGTGAGGGGCAACGGGACCATTTTGCCCCAGGCTCCATTTTTGGAATATTTTTTAGGGGCTCCAAAAGTCTTGATGTATAATAATTAATAATAATGAACTGTCATCGATCACTGTTATTAAGGCAAAAAATATCTTCTTTACGTTATCCACATATTATAATTTATTAATATGTAATACCTACTTTTACAGTCATACAATGCGCGCGTACGAGCATGAATGTGTCGCGCAGTCAACGCAATTTCCTTCACACCGTTATTTATACTAAATAATTTAATATAATATCATTGATTTTATAATACAATTGTACATTATTATAAAATCAATGATAATCTTATAGTATAACACGGGTAGATTGCGATAACGAGGCTCGATTTGCTACGATAAGTGACGGTGCACGCGATAGTTTTAGACAAAAACCTATAATCGATACATTGTATTTAGAATATTATACTATTGTGAATAGTAAACCACAGTCTGCAGTTCTGCACTCTGCACGCCCGCTGCCCGCGCCAGCCTGGTTACAGTCTACATCAGGCATGTTAAACACGCGGCCTACCGCTAATTTTTTTGCGGCCCGTGGCTACCAATGTTAATGGACAAAATTTCTCCCAAAATTGAAAAATTGATTAGAGAAAAGAGATGTCAAATATCGTCCAAAAAAAATTATTAATATAATTTTATTTTATAATTTAAATATCTATAAATACCTAATCAATATGTTTTTTTTTTTTTTTTATGAAAATGTTAAGTTTTTAAATTTATACTTTACTTTTTGTGTTCGTAAAGAATAATAAAATTGAAAAATTTGTATAAAATTTTTTTTTTATAAAAAGCCCGCATAGTTAACAATTCAATATATTTGGCCCACTTGATACTTTGAGTTTGACATACCTGTTCTACTCAATATACATTTTAATATTTTATTTAAAATAGGTAATAAAATAATATAACTATTTTTTTTTCTTATTAATTTTCTTAATTTACCTTATCTATTTATTTAATCATATAAACGCTCAATTTCATATTTTCCTTTAATATTTATAAATTATAAGTTATAACTATCTAGGAAGAAATTATAGTTTTTTTGTATATTATATGGTAATACATTGCTAAGAATTTATTGAATAATAATGAATAATATTCAATTCTATTATGTAAGTATGTAAGGTTTGGAAAATACGTTTGCAAGAATTTTGTTATTCTCAGTGAGTATTTTGTTTATCATATCTCATTATTATAATCGAAGGGCCTCCAATTAATTTGCCCCTTCTTTTTATGTTGTTTCCAAACAATATAAATAAGTCAAATCACAATATTTTAGAATAATTTTAAATGTAACGTTTTAATCCAATAATGTTTTCAATACGCTCTATTTTCCAATTTTATCATTGCATACTTTCTTTTAATAATTAGCCATGTTAAAATTAAATATTTGTACAAAAAATATATTAAAAACGTATTATTTACATTGTTAAAAAATTATTAAATTATGAAAATAAACATTTTTATTTACATTCAAATGAGTCATGCTTGCATTTTGAAAATGCTAACTTGTATTTTAAAATAATTATTACTAAATAGATGAAAAAAATAGTACATTGTTAACAATTGAATATTATTATTAAATTCGTATCAAAATTAGTGGTTATCATAAACCTTAAATTATTCAATCTATGTTTATTTCATATAAATATTTTTGAATATTTTTCTGTTAATGATTGTTAAATTGTTTACTAAAATATAGGTTAAATGTGTGAAAGTTATTGATAAATTTAAATATTATATTTAGTGTAATGCATACATAACAAATTGTATTATTTTAAATTGCTATTATAAAAAGATGTTGTGTTTTTTTTAAATTTATATAAAGATTAATTAATTATGATTAAACACATTAATTTCTAATATTCTATATACGTATTTATTGAAATGTTTTTATCATAGGTAAACTGAATAGCTTTCTTATTTATTGATTATTAATTTCATTTACATCTTTACAATTATTTAAAAACAATATTAATGTCTAAGTAAATACGAATATTTCATGACAGTGAAAATATAAAAACATGCATATTAAAATATTTTCCGGAAAATGTTCGTTTACGTTCAATTAATTTTAGATTTTGAGCGAAGTGAAAAATATATGTCTTTTTTTAATTTTTTATATTTATGTTAAACTTTAAATATTTCCAGAATATTAGAAAAATCTAAGACTTTTTTTTTCATATATATATGTGTCTAAAAGATAAAGTTATAAGTTTTTAAAGTTTAAATTCTAGTAAAATCAATATTATTCATATTAAATTAAAATATTTTACAATAACGTAAAATAAAATTAACAAACATTTTTTTTTTAAATTTGAAAAATTTGAAATAAATTTAAATACATTTTACTCCAATATTGGGCGTCATTAGAGGGTAGGGAGGGGTAGCAATTGCTACCCCACCATTTTTGTTGTGGTTGCAGATAAATAGCTAGGTTACCCAACAAATAATTTCTAAAAAGAAAAATTTATTGATTCTTAAAATTGACAAAAATGACAAAAATTGTGATGTATTATAAAAATAAAAATATAACTTTTAAAAGTAGAAAACAATAAAACATGAATTATTTTATTTTTACTTATAATATTATATACAATTTTCCTTTATTTATTTTCCATTTTTTTTTATGGCATTTTTATAATATTATAAAATCACTTTCCGTTATCCGCTGTCGAATGACGATACAGGCTACACTACTATATAGTAGACTAAAGTATAAAATACAAAGATAATATATCATTAATATATTTTTAGAGAAATGAAATTTTTCCCAGGAAACGGTTTATCGTCGTTAATGATTGAGTACGATATAAAATTATTCTTTCCCTAACTCTTCCCTTTCCTTCATTACATCAAAAAAAAAAAAAAATTCAAGATTGCTATCCCATCATTTTACTCCAAATGACGCCCCTGACTCCAATTAATAGGGAATTTACAATTTTTTTTTTTTTTTTTTTTTTATGGCTCTATAAAATATAAAAAAAGAAATATTTTATTCAAGAAACAAAGTAATTCTTTACTATTTATATGATAAACTTATATTTAATTAAACAAATACTATAATATACAATTTATATTATGTTATTTCAGTGAACATAAATAAAAAAAATAAATTAATAGATATCAAAACAAATCGACTATTCATTGAAACATTGGCTTTTTAAATTCCAGTCTTTTTAGTTGTTGGGAAGGCAAACACATACAACAGTCGTTCATAATTATTGTTTGAATTTAAAATTTTTATTATTTTTTATATATTTTACAATGTATCGGTTTGACGGTATGTAGTATATAATTTATGTAATAATATATTATTATAATTATTAATTCATTCATTTTTCTTGCTAATATATGATTCTGAATAAAAATTTATAAAATTGTAAATACGATTTGTTTGCAATCAGTATTATAATTATTATCTTCTACGAGAATAGACGAATAGAAACTATATCCAGTTCGGTATTTACTTGGGTTTTATTGTTTATTTGATTTGTTACATTCAATTAAATATAATATATAAAATAAAAAAATGTTTATACAAATTATTCGTATATAAGTTGAAATATATTATTATTCTATAGTATAATAACATTTTATGGTTAAAAAGTAACATACAATTTCTCCACATCATAACATCTAATATGTTTCTCTTTACTTAAATTTATATAAGTATTAATATAATATATTATATAAGGTTCATAATAATTTGAATACCAATGAATAAACTTATAAATAAATTGTACAATTAGATAATGTGTAATTCATAAGTTCATAGATTTACCTAGGTAATTAATTAAATAATATTTAATAGCAATCTTGCAAACATTATAGTAATATAGGTAATATATAATAATTGTGTAAACATAAGTTTAAATAATATAATATTTACATGTCGCATTCTACTTATTTTCAAATAATCGATGAAAACAAAAAATTAATAAAACTCGTTATCATGAGAAAAGTTTTGAGGTGAAGATTATAATGATATATAATAAATATAGATAATATTACATTGAATCATCGTCCAACGATGTACAACGCATAATACAATATAATATATTAGCAAACAACAAAAAACATTAAAGGTATAATTTGACACGATGTACAATATATTATAATATACAGAGTGATCAAAATTTCACGTATAAACAACACGTGTAAACGTAATTCATTTTTGTATAACATACAATAAATATACTAAAAAAAAAAAATGTTAAATATATATTTTAATAAATATTATTATATAATATATATATTCATTCATAATTTACATATAATTTGAATACATAATATAATTTCAATACATTTTCGTTTTCTCTGGAATCAGTCTCATTTATAGGAAATGTCCTTCCTTTTTGTCGGGTTTATGCGCACAAACATGGTTGGAAAATGTTACGACGAAAACAGTGACGTCCCGTGTGATTTGCGGCGGCCGAGGAAAATAGTAATTGTACTTGACCATCGGCAGTGTCGCCAGCGTCGGCAGTCGGTTATGGAAAGCAGTTGCTGGCAGGGTCGGCCGTGACGGGACGTTATTCAGACGAGAGTTCTGCACGTTTAGTGACATGCTAATGGAAAATTCGTTTTTCTGTAAGGAAAATAGTCGATAATATTATAATATTATATTAATTAAAATAATTAAAATACAATAATATTATACGTTGAAGTAAGATGTTAACGATTTGCATTATTTGTTTTTATAGTTCAATTTGTAAAAAAAAAATCTGTTGTTTATTTTCTACATGATAATACGTGAGAAATCAATATTTTCTTCTATTTAATTTAAATTATAATAACTTAAACGATAAACATATTCGGGTATAAAATTACCATAGGATCGTTATTATAGAAATATATTAATAGATGTAAATGTAATAAAATGAATTAGGAAAGAAGAAAAAAAACGCAAATTATTAAGGAATGCAATTTTACTTGCTGATTATTAATTATATTTTATTTATCGATATTTCTCGTGTCTATAGTGAAAGTTATGTGTTGGTAGATCCGAATTCGTAATCAGATCCATATATAGTGTAATCGTACGTATAAAAAGATAATAATTTTATGTAATCTTAAATCTCGTAAATTTTTTATGGCTTTTATTGTAATATTTAAACTATTAACCGAACACATTTTTTTTTTTTATGTATATATAATATAATAATATAAATATACAGCCGAAATAAAGATTTGTTGAAAATAATTTAATAATTTACCATTTATTTATTTATATCTGAAAGAAGCGAATAATGTATTGGTTTTACAATGATGTATATCTTTTTTTTTTTATGTTTTTAATTATGAACACACTTTCACTATAATAATGTTCCGATTTTCATGACCAGCATATGTTTCCAGTAGGTAAGTGGATTACTTATGTCATTTTTCGAATTTCTCAATATTGACCATAATTGGTAGAAGAAACGAAAACAAAATTACGAAAATTGAAATTTCTACGAATTCGATTTCAATATTTCACGAAACCCTATGCAATTTTAAAGTTACAGACTTGAAAAATTTATTAGGTATTCTCATAGGTATTTTAAATATGCGGTAAGTTTTTGGAACCGTCACGTTAATTTTTATATAAAATATAGGAAGTTGTGTGTTTCGTAAAATTTCCATTTTTATGTAGGTACCTATATAATTTTTGATAAAATTGACAATTTTGGACATTTAGGTCTAAAATAATTTTTATTGAAGTATACTGAATTACTTTATCATAATAATATATTAGAAAAATCACAAGTCTCAATTTTATTTTAATATCTCTTTAAAATTGGAATGTATAGTTCTAATTAAAATTTTAGAATCCATACAAGTATTATACTTATTATTTCTCAATACAAATTACAATAAAAATTAATAGATAACCCAAAAGATTAGGCCATTTTTTTAAAATTTTACTGAACCATAATGATATATATTTTAACGTATTTGCAAAATATTAGGAAATCTATTAAGTCTCAATTTTTTTTTATAGGAGTTTAAATTTGAAATTTCAGTAAAATCAATATTTAAAGTATTTATATGGATTCTTTTTATTATATATCAATATTTTACAATTTTGTTAAATTAAATAGAAAATTTTTTTTTAAATTTTTATTGAGCTTAAATACATTTTACTTAACTCAGTTCTATTTAATTGGAAAATATTCAAGACTGGGCAAATTAATGATTTTTTAAACTCAATTTAGTTAAGATAATATGCACCAATACGAATAAGTTAAAAGATAAAAGTTAAAATTTATTAAAATGTTTGGTTAACTCAGTTAAGTTAAAAGTTAATAAAAATTTTTTACTAACAAAAAACTAAATTATAGATTATAATGTAAACTATATTAAACGACAAACAGTATTTTTATATAATATGTTTTTTCATTTCTAATAGTCATCTAAATAATAATTAATATGTACCTAAAAACAGAAAATAATTAATTTACATTATTTAAGACAGACTTTCGTACATATATTTTTGTGTTGATAATAGATTATTACAGTATTTTTTAATAAATAATTACAAAATATTTAATTAAATTGATAAAAAGATATTAAATGTTTAAATCACTTGTTTATATTGTATGTTTATATTATTATATCAAAAAAATTACATTAGAAATGAAAATATAATTTCAACTATATAAAAGATAATATTATAATAATATTACATAAGTTGAATAATATTTTAATATATAAATAAAGTTAAAGTCTAAGTTTAAATTTAAATAGTATTAATAGTATTAATCATTATACTAAAATAATGCGATTAATAATTATTTATTTCTAGTTTAATAATTTAAAATTTTACTTTTACATAACAATATATTTATAAAAAAATTCATTCAAATTAATAATAAATATATAGTAAAATATAAAACAATAACAATTAAAACAGTTATTTTAATTATTAATTTATTAAACTTTAAGAGGAGAGTCATTTCAAAATTTTAATATGCTATTGATGCTCTACTCTTTTCGAAATACCCCATCACAGCCAGTGCCGTGCTAACCTTCATTAACGCCCTAGGGCAATTATATTTTGGCGCCCCTATTGAAAACAAATCTTTACCTATATAATTATAATATAAACGGCATTTTTCTCGAAAACTGAAATGTCGACGAATTCGATTTCAATATTTCACGATTACTCAGGCAATTTTGAAGTTAGAGAGTTGAAATTTTTTTTGGTGTTCATATAGCTACTATATATATATATGCGGTAAAATTTTGGAATTGTTACGATAATTTTCTACAAAATATAGGACTTTGAATATTTCGTAAAATTCTTGTTTTTATGTATATAATGTTTGATAAAATTGATAATTCTTGGTATTTAAGGTCTGACAATTTTACTGAAGTATTCAAGTATATATACATATTACATAACATCATATCAAAATATTAGAAAAATCTCTAGTCTTAATTTTTTTTATAGCTGTTTTAAGTTGATAATTTTATGTCAAACGAATCTATACGAATATTCTTAAATAAGAAACTTTTTGAAATTTTATTGAAACATACTGATATATATCTTAACGTATTTCCGAAATATTAAGAAATTCTCTTCACGTAAACTGAAATTTTGACGAATTCGATTTCAATACTTCAATATAACTGCAATTTTGAAGATAGAGACTCAAAACGTTTTTTCGGTGTTCAGATAGCTACTATTTATATTTGGTAAATTTTTGGAACTGTTTAGTTAATTTTTCTACAAATTATAGGACCTTGAATATTTCGAAAAATTCTCGTTTTTATGTATATAACGTTTGATAAGATTGGCATTTTTGGGCATTTAGGTCTGAAAATTTTACTGTAGTATACTTACATATTACTTAATATCGTTTCAAAATATTAGAATATTGTCTCAATTTTAAAGTATTTATTGGATTTTTCTTATTTTTATGTAAATCTGATTTTTTCAACCAGAAATAATGCTATGTATGAAGATATTTTTTCAACTAGAAATAATGTTCCGATACCTATTTAGGAATAGTATAGTTTTTCAGTAGTAAATTGGATGTAGTTGGTACTTTATTTATGTCGTTTTTAAAAATTTTCAAAATGACCCTATGCGGTAGAAAAAACGACGAAAAAACGGTTAGATTAGGTAGGTATTTTTCACGAAAACTGAAATTTCGACGAATTCGATTTCAATATTTAACGATAAATTGGGCAATTTTAAAGTTATTGTCTAGAAAATTTTATAGGGTGTTCATATTAATGTACTATAATATAGTTATATATATATGTGTACCCATATGGTTCCTATATGTATAGGAGTATCAGCTCGTCTTTTTTATAAATCATTTTTTCATTTTTTGGTCGTTTCTACCGCTTAGAAAATTGAGTGATGAGAATTTCTTAATATTACGAAAATACGTTAAGATATACTTCAATGAAATTTTCAAAAATTTTCTATTAATTTTTATTGAGAAAAGTATTGAGAAATAATAAGAAGAATATTCGTATGGATTCGTTTGAACTAAAAATATCAAGTTAAAACAGCAATAAAAAAAAAATTGTGACTAGAAGTTTTTCTAATATTTTGATATGATATTAAGTAATATACATATATACTTCAGTATAATTTTAAGACCTATTAGTACCAAAAATTGCCAATTTTATTAAACATACATAACATATACATAAAAACGATAATTTTACGAAATATTCAAAGTCCTATATTTTGTAGTAAAATTAACGTAACGGTTCCAAAATTTTACCACATACGAGTAATATACGTAGTAGCTATATATGGAAACAAAAAAAAATTTCAAGTCTTTAACTTCAAAATTGCCTGAGTTATCATGAAATATTGAAATCGGATTCGTCGAAATTTCAGTATTCGTGAAAAATGTCGTTTTTCGTTGTTTTTTCTATAGCTTAGTGTCAATTTTGAAAAATTCGAAAAATAACCTAAATAAAGTACCAACTACATCCACTTTGGCACTTTCCAACCGGAAACATGTTATTCGTGAAAATCGGATCATTATTTTGGGTAGTAAAAAAAAAGACACACATCATTATCATTGTAAAACCAATACATTCTTCGCTTCGCTCAGAATCTAAAATTAAATATACTCGTATCATCTATATTTTTGGCGCCCCTAAAATTTTCAGTATCTTTGGCGCCCTAGGGCATTTGCCCCTTTTGCCCCCCCCCTTAGCACGGCTATGATCACAGCACTAAATAAGCGTTCTACATGCGCAGATGATGGGACCGCAGTATTTAATTCTAAATAAGGATTTTTGAGAATGTGTGGCAAATCATTAACATTTTTATATTATTATTTGTTTATGATAGTTTTAATATCATTATCATCATTTGATATTACAGTACCTATTATTAAATAAAAAAAAATCATCACCTGTATTGTCATTGGAATAAGTACCAAAATTTTGAAAAGTTGAACTCTAGTTTGAACTTAAGACTTTTCTACGTTTGTTGTTTCCAAAACATTCTTTAATTCTATTATTTCATTGTTTATTGGATCAATATCAGATTCTGTATTCGTGACATCACTATCATCAATTGTATGATTACTGAACACTCTAAAGAACCTATAAATTTACATAAACAATTACAAATTATAATCTCAAATTTAAACTGGGTAGGTATTTAAAAAACATCACTATATTTTTTATTATATATTGAATATGTAGTAATGTACTTCATAAACACATACACAAACACAATTGTAATGTCTAATATGATTGATAGGTTCAATTCAATGCATAGTAGGTACAGCCAATATAATATGATCTATGGATCAGAAAACAAATTAAAATTATTAACTTTTAATATCATGTGTCACATATCACAATGAGGGGCATGCCTAGAGCGTGGTTTTGGTTGGTTTCCGTCTCCGAAGTTCTAGCGAATTTAAAAAAATTATTAATATTTTTATACAACTTAAGTTTAATATTTCCCTACGTTCGTTTTAACACCTCGCAGACAAGCATTTATATATTGTAATTGCATAAAATTAACTATTATAATAAGTCATAAATATTTTTTAGATTGTTATATTAACCAATTTTTAACGAATAATAATTTTTAATGTACCTACCATCAATTATTAATATTATTTATTGAATACTTATGTACGAGTTATTGTATGAATATTTCGTATACCAAAAAAAAACCTAATTAAATAAATACTTTTAAATTATATGCTTATAAAAATAGTAAACCTCCTACCACCACTGGAAAAAAATTTCTAGGCACGCTCCTGTTTACAATAATATAATTAAATATACCTATGGAATACCTATACTCCAACAGTCTTTAGTTACACAAACATAGTTAATTTTATCAAAAACATCTTTCATTTGTCTTATAATTTGTGTATAGTGTATACATAGACTCCACATTACGTATTAGAGTTCTTCTCGAGACTGGAATTTTGTTTGATTTTATCTGATAATATTTAACAAAAGCTGAAAGCTCAATCAAAGAATACGGAGTACGGCGGTACAGTACTAATTATGATCTGTAAATTAACATTAACAAATTCAGATTGACCTTAATTTTTTGAACAAACTTTTCCAACTTCACAAAGTTTCAACTGTTTTTTCGATTGTTGAACAGACAATTCTTCATTTGATTTTTTTTTTTTTTTTTTTTTTGTACACATAAAATACATTTAAATGATTGTGATGTATAAGTTGAAAATATATTATTTATAACATTTCAATATTTAATTAAAAAAAAAAATATTTTTAAGACTTTTATAAATGTCCGATTACTGGTTAGCATATTTGATATAGGTTTTAATTTTAGCATTCAATTTATATGCACTTTTTTATTTTTACCTTGCCTCTAGAAAGGTATTTAAATGTTGACAAGTAGGTATAAATAAAAATTAAAACATAAATTAAATCTATAAATACAATACTTCAAAAAATAAAAAACAAAAAGGAAAATTTTCTTTTTAAAAATTTGGTTGGTACACACATTTCATAACCCTATTCGGCTATTCATATAAATTAATTTACACTTTACAATATTTAAGTACCTACCTTATTGTACCTATAATAATTAATCTTTATTTAACAACTAATTTTTTTTTTATAATTTATTGAATACTTAACAATTAACATTCCTTGATATGTATTCTTAAATTTGAGTTAGATGTTTTAAAAGTGGAAATTCTTTTGTATTTTAGTTTGCATAAAATGCACCTGAAAACTATATGTGATCCATTATCTTTACTTGATAAATGTTCAAAATAATCTTGTAAGAATAACTCTGTTTCACATAATATGACGAAATAATACGTATATTGATTCTGAAAAACAATAGGTACAAGAAATAAAATACAATTCAAAAAAATTAAACATGTCCTTACAATTCAATATTAATTATAATTGTCACTTACCTACCCTTATTGATAACAATTGTTAAATATGATTATTAATGAATATTATATTATTATGAATATAACATAAATAATATGAAGTACCTATTTTCAATTTTAATATTTTAATTATTAATGTGTATTTCACAATCACAGTTCACGGAACAATCTGCACCATAATAATTAATTGGTGCTGTTACTTTATAAGTGCATAAACATTGTAAATAACCAAAGGCTTACAAGTCACGATACAATGAAAAGTGAATATAGAATACTAATAAAATTATAGTCCCATATAATCGCAAAAAATCGTGAATTACATAATTTGTTTGAATTTTTGTTTATTTTTAATGTTACTGTTGGTATTTACTACCTTTTTATTTTATCCCAAAATGACGACGTCGCGTCTCTTGGTC
This sequence comes from Tetraneura akinire, assembly GCA_021307375.1. NCBI lineage: Eukaryota > Metazoa > Arthropoda > Insecta > Hemiptera > Aphididae > Tetraneura > Tetraneura akinire. The sequence continues at coordinate 12,167 of JAIUCT010000015.1, forward strand.
GTCGATAACAATAATATACCATAATATTGAATTGTTCAGGTAATATTTATATTATGTCTGTATTATTATTGTTACAATAGTTGTTAAAATTAATATAATAACATTAACAACATAAAACCTTTTAGCTTTTTTTTATAAAATATTTACTAATATATACAGAGTGTTACTCTAGAGTAATTTAGAGTGATTGAAAAAATAACATTTTTAACTCTAATAAATTCACAATAAAAATATTTTTTGACAAGAGAGCTACTGAAATAGTGTAATGTAAAAAAAGGGAGGGGATACCCCTGTCGCAGAGATATAAGTGTGCAAATCATAGTGTTTAATTTTAATTATAACACTATTAAATCATTGAATATTTTATCATTGATTTAAAATGTAATTATTTAATATTGCATTTGAAAAAATGATTCGGAAAGAAATTCAGTCAGATGATGTAGGTATTGATTAAAATGTTGACATTTTTTATTAAATATTTAAAACGCATAATTTTATCACACATATAGGGACCATTAAGATACTCTTATAGTAGGTACATTAACGAACAGCTTATAAAATTATCAAGTCTCTAAGTTAAATAATAATACTCATGAAATCCATTGTCACTTAAAATCCCATATTCACCTAACTTCAAAATTGCCTGAGTTACAGTGAAATATTTAAATCGAATTTGTTGAAATTTCATTTTACTTGAAAAATGTCGTTATTTTGAAAAATTTGATAAACTAAATAAACTTTCCAAATGAAAACTTATGCTATTCATGAAAATTGGAGCATTATTTCAGGTAGTAAAAGTACCTTCAGAATAAAAAAAAAATCACACATCTTTGTAAAACCAATTATATTCTTAACTTCGCTCAGAATCTAAAATGAGACTTTTACAAAATTATTCAAATTCGATATTCTGTGAAAAAATTAACATTACGATTCCAAAATATAATTATCACGTATATGGAGTATCGATGTGAACACGCAATAAAATTTTTAAATTTCTAAGTTCAAAATTGCCCGAGTATCGGTAAATATTGAAATTAATTTCGGCAAAATTTCTGTTTCCACGAAAAATGCGCATCATTGTAAATGATACAAATGTAAATCATTATTTGGTAGTTTTTCTTATGGGATAAGTTCAAAATTAATAAATTCGAGAAATGACCTAAATAGAGTATCTACCACATCCATTTTCCTACTGGAAACATATACTGTACATTACAATATCAGAGGAATATTCCTGGACGAAAAAGTGTGTTAAGGTAAACACACAAGAAAAAGAAAAAAAAGTAAAAAACAAAAAAACAATTTAATAATAATTGTAGTTTTGACAAAATAGTAATTCATAAATTTTATAAATTACCATAGGTATTACTAGTTATGTTACACTATCGTATAATTTCATTTAGAAATACAAAATAATTTTGGCGACTCCTTTAAGTGAACTTTGAAACCGTGAAAGCAATAATTTTTCGTGAATATATCAAACATTAAAATGTCTAATCGAACATAAAGTACCTATTAATAATAAATAATAATTAATGTTCATCACAAGTTTATATTGTTTGAACTCGGGGAATAACAGAATTGCGGAATTCTTCAGGTATTGTAAATAATAACCAATTTGATATTTAATAAACGTAGAATAGTAATTTATAAGGATGACAAAATAAATAAATAATAATCAAATATCACATCAATATTCACTACTATATTATAATATAGATTATATTAATAATTAAAATAGTAATATAATTTTATTATTCGAATACAATTAATATATAAAATAATAAATACGAACATGAAATTATAAATAATTAGAACTTAGTTAGACAATGATTTCCATATAGTGATTAATATCAGTGGCGTAATTATAAGGATGCGTCTGGACTCTGGAGACATTACTTTTTAAATAAGTCAATAATATAATAATAAATATTCTTAAATTATTTTGTAAATTATAATAAAGAAAAATAATTTAACATTTAATTAAGTTCAATTATATTTATTTATATTTATATAAAATTAGTGTACGATAATACTAGGGTTTTAGGCTATGAAAAGTTGAAATATCGCCATATGATCAATTTATAAATTCGTAGATACGAGTAAAAGGTTACTAAACATTTTTATTATTATTAATCTATTTTTTGATATCAAATTTTTTCTGTATATTATTTTATTCGTGACGAATAATATAAATTTGTGATTTTTTATTTTAATCCTTATTAAGTTTAATATACTTTATATATTGACTAGTTAATAAATATAAAAAGATGAGCTGATACTCCTGCCGCACAGGATACAAGTGTGCGAATCATAGCGTTTAATTTTACTTAGAAAAAACGATTCTGAGCGAAGTTCAGTCAGATTATAATTTTCGTTTGAACTAAAAATTTCAACTTAAAACAGCTATAAAAAAAAAATTGAGAATAGGGATTTTTCTAATATTTTATTATGATGTTAAGTAATATGTACGTATACTTCAGTAAAATTTTCAGACCCTAATACCAAAAATTGCCAATTTTATCAAATATTATATACGTAAAAACGAGAAATTTACGAAATATTCGAAGTCCTATATTTTGTAAAAAAATTTAAAAAAAGTTCCAAAATTTTACCATATATATATAGTAGCAATGTGAACAACCAAAAAAATTTTCAAGTCTCTATCTTAAAAATTGCCCGAGTTATCGAGAAATATAGAAATTGAATTCGTCAAAATATCATTTTTCGTGAATAATGCCGTTTTTTCGTCATTTTTTCGAAGTTTTTTCTACCGCTTATAGTCAATTTTGAGAAATTAGAAGTACCATCTACATCCACTTTTACATCTGAAACTCGCTATTTGTGAAAATCTAAGCATTATTTCGGGTAGTTAAAGTGTTTTCAGGATATTTATTTATACGTATGGATTCTAAGATTTTCCTTTTACTAAAAATACCAACTTAAAACAGCTATAAAAAAAAATTGTGACTTGGGATTTTTATAATATTTTATTATGATATTAAGTAATATGTAAGTATACTTCAGTAAAATTTTCAGACCATAATACTTAAAATTGACAATTTTATCACACATTATATACGTAAAAACGTGAATTTTAAGAAATATTCAAAGTCCTATATTTTGGAGAAAAAAATTAATGTAACGGTTCCAAAATTTTACCACATATATATAATAGCTATGTGAACACCCAAAAAAAATTTCAAGTCTCTATCTTTAAAATTGCCCGAGTTAGCGTGAAATATTGAAATCGAATTCGTCGAAATTTCATTTTTCGCGAAAAATGCCGTTTTTTCTACCGCTTACAGTCAATTTTGAGAAATTCGAAAAATGACCTAAATAAAGTACCATCTACATCCGCTTTTACATCTGAAACTCGCTATTCGTGAAAATCTAAGCATTATTTCGGGTAGTAAAAGTGTTTTCAAAATATTTATTTATACGTATGGATTCTAAGATTTTCGTTTTACTAAAAATATCAACTTAAAACATCAAATTGTTTCTGTATATTATGTTATTCGTGACGAAAGATATAATTTGTGATTTTTTATTTTAATTCTTATTAAGTTTAATAGACTTTATATATAGACTAGTTAGTAAATATAAAATCAGGTTGAATTAAGTTAAAAATTTTAATACCTACTGTTTATAAATTATTTCATTATGATATGAGACCCGCCACCCAAACAAAAAAAAAAAAAATTGTAAATACCCCACTGATTAATACTGATATAGTGATATATATTTCATATATAATATTCATACAATAATTATTTTATGTGTTACCTATACTATTACGTGTACCTCATTCACCATAGCACAGACCATAATATTATGTAACTATAATACACACGTGAAAGATTATAATTTTCGAATTTCATTGGTATCCCATATATCTTCACATAGATCTATTAGATCGTGTTTTCAACATGATCGAAATTATATTGTAGGACGTCGTTACAACCTGTAAATAACAACATACATATTTGATTATTTCTTTTTATCATAGTTTACCAAAGCTGTGCACTAACTAGTTAGAAAGTTGAAGTTACGTTAGAAAGTTACTCTATTTAGTAACTTTATAACCTAACTAGTTTAATTCAAAATAACTTTTCAACTTAACGAATTGAATTAAAATGTGTAAAGTAATCTGATCTAACAAGTTAAAAACCATAAATAAGAAATAACTAGTTTTTTATTTCAAAAACCCAAATGTTCTGTAAATCCACGTTATAAAAGATAACCGTGATATACCGTGGGAAAATTATGGAGAGTCGATCATTATTCATTAATAATAATTATTTATTATTTATATTTTAATTTTGCGATAAAATCATTTTTCCTGTCATATTATTTCCAATAAATTCTTTATATTATTAGTTATTAGTTATATTTCTTGTTATACACGGTATCCACTGCCTATTGCCTACAGTCTATAGATAAAGTCTATTTATATCCAATACTAGTTGTGTTAAATCGACTGCAGTCGTAATCGGTGGTTAATTCAGCGAATTTTCACAATGGTATGCTGGTGTTATCGGCAGTTTATATTGTCGGGACGCGCGATGCGATTATTTTAGATTTTAGAACCACGCACACACACGCACCATAATAGATATCAAATAATTAATTTATGTAAAACTTTATATTACCTTAAATAAATTACATTAAATGTTTTTAAAAAAGAAATAAAAAACTAACTTTAACTTTTATTGTAACATAAGTTACTATTTTCACCAAACTAACTTCTAATTAATTGACTAAGTTAGAAATTTGAAAGATTTCAAAAACTATTATAAGTTAGTTTTTATATTTATATAACTCAATTTTAACTAGTTGAAAAAAATGACTAACTTACCCAGCTTTGTAATTTACATACTATATATTATAATATTGTCGACATATTTAATTAGAATATTTACGCTAGTAAACAGTTGCAAGTTGACAATTCTGATAGGTGTGATTTTAATCATCAATTTGTTTGCATTGTGCATTCGCATAGCCAGCAGCATATTCTTTTTAAACATTAAACTCTTATCGGTCCAATTACAATTATAAATTGCAGATTCAGCGGCATCCTTCTGTAAAGCATTCAAATGAAATGTTATTTGTTTCATAACTCATAAGATAAACTACAATATATCAACACAATACTGTAGCCATTATGGGTTGTTCTGTGAGTAAGTGCTTCCCCCCACCGAATTTTATTTATGGTTATCTATGTAGTGTTATAGTGTACGTAAAAAGGATGTTAGAATATTATAAATATTAATTTATTAGGAATTCACACATATATCAATATTTTACAAATTAGTGAAAATTTAAGTAGATCTACCTATGTTAAAAAATATATTTTTTATAATTTGTATTCGTTAAATTGATTTTTATAATAATATTGTATTTGGTGGCAAAGCAGCTGATTACAGTATTTTATAGAAATATTAACCCAAATTAGTGGTTTGCGTTTCCGGTTTCTACCGTACAGCAAGACGCAACCACCAGGTTGCTTATAATGAATTTATAAAAATAAACGTTTACGGCTGAAAATGGCATATAAATGATATAAAAACTAATTAATATTGATGGATATTTATGTAGTTAGGTATTTATATAATATAAAATAAAAAAGAGCTGATACTCCTGCCGCATAGGATACAGGTGTGCGAATCATAGCGTTTAATTTTAATTAGAATTTGAATGCAATGATAAACCATTGCAATCGAAAAAACGATTCTGAGTGAAGTTCAGTCAGATTATAATTTTCGGTTGAACTAAATATATCAACTTAAAACAGCTATAAAAAAAAATTGAGACTAGTGATCATTCAAATATTTTGATATTAGGTTAAGTCATATTTAAGTATACTTCAGTAAAAAATTTCAGACCTTAATCACTAAAATTGCCAATTTTATCAAACATTATATTATATGTAAAAACGAGAATTTTACGAAATATTCAAAGTTCTATATTTTATAGTTTTTCGTGATTTTTTCCACGTTTTTTCTACCGCTTAGGCTCGCTTTAGAGTTCGAAATTTTGAGTAATTCGAAAAATGACCTAAATAAAATACCTACTACATCCACTTTCCTACCGGAAATATTTGCTATACGTGATAATCGGAGCATTATTTCGGGTCGTAAAAATGTTTTCAGAAATAAAAAAGAAACAAAAAAAAATAAAAATAAATGATACACATTATTGTAAAACCAATACATTCTTCGCTTCGCTCAGAATCTAAAATATAATAAGATCGAAATACAATGAACATTTTTGTTTTTATTATTCGAGCTTGACGAGGAATGCCTGATGCAACTATAAATAAGTTGTTGTAACAATATAACACAATATATAATATAATAATATAGGGGAATATATGTATTTAAATAAAAAATTTTAAATATGTGTTATATTTCTTTGATATAATACGTACTTATTATACAGAAAACTAAAAATTCTAAAAATGATAAATGATGTGCCACCCACAAAAAAAAAATTCTGGCTATGGTACTGTATCAATAGGTTATTATATCCATATGTAATATATGTAAGTACTTTGGTGTTAATACGTTCTAATAGATAGCATATAAAGAATAGTTCAAATATCAAGTATGATGACGAAAAGAATAACTTGATAATGCTGAAAATTGAAAATAATTCTGATGACGTGAGAATCTATAAAAGTAATAATAATTTACACACTGAATTTCAATATTATAGGGGTAAATTTATATAATTTGTACGTTACCACGATGAACGAATATGTCATATATATAAATCCCGTTGAATTAGAAACAACACTAAATATAATACTGTTCCATATAATGGAATAATATAATTTTAATTTTCTAAACAAAAAAGGTACAAAAAAATATATTTAAATCAATATTTATCTCGTATAATGAGATACTTTTACTTACAAATCCAGTCGTTGATGGTCAATCAAAATCGCTTTGAAATCATCATAACAATCGTTTTCGTGGTGTGCTAAATAATAAAAAATATAAAAATATATCTTTGAACTTATTATTATATTGCCAATAATGACAAAAAAAAACCTAGTGTCGAATTTATTTATTTTATAGTGTAACAATAGAATATGTTAAAAATAATCTATATGTTATCGGCAGGGCCGGCGCTAGACATTATTAATACATAGGCAAAATTAAAATTTGCCGCCCTTGTATTGTAAATCCTTATTTACCCCCAAATTCATACAAACTTACGATCCACCTTACCCATTGATTATAATATTAAATTTGTATAAAAGAGATTTTACCATATTAACTAAACAAAAAATTAATTACATATATTTTTAAAAAATGAACATTTTATTTATTATACATATAAATAGTTAATATTATTAAATCATTTTATTTTTAACTAATAGGTACATATTTTATTTGTGTGTCACATCATTATACGTTCTAATAAGTATAAATAATTATGAAAATTAATATACTAAATATATTATTAGTTTATTACTTATATAAATTTAATTTTTCTGGCTTTACAAGATGCAAATTCTTGAATTATATTATTCATATCTAATTTGTGTGATATATCCTTTTCAATTGATAGTATTGCTAGATTAACTAAACGAGTTTGACTGATTTGGGATCTCAAATAATTTTTTATAATTTTCAGTTTTGAAAATGTCCTCTCCGCGCTGGCCGAAGTTATAGGTAATGTCAATAAAATCGTAAGTGCTATAGTTAGGTTAGGAAAAAGCTCTACTAATTTTTTCTTATAAATATACTTATCTACAACTTATCGGTTTTGAATGACTTCTTACCTACTTCTATTTGCATTGCATCGCAATCATGGTAGTAACCGACGTCCTCGTACGCTAGTGCGATCACTTCGTATTGAGCAATGAAGACATAACAAATGGATTGAAAATAAACGATAAAAAGTGACCAGATGTATGCATCAAAAATTAATATGAACATCTCTGTCATGTTAAATATCGAATAATAATCGTTATATACGTGCACAGTGATAGGAAACCATAGATTGAAAATGTTTTCTTTGCGGTGATCATGAGTGTCGGACGAAAACGACGTGAAAACAAATGGAAATATATACCAAGTTATCATTAACAGGAATAAAACGACAGCGAATAAGTTCGATATCCTATACGAAGCTTGGCGATATTTCCAAATAATCCGAACGAAATTACGACAATTTCGAGCTGACAGAAAGTCAATGCGCGTTACATCAAAAGAATTCCTAATATTATTGGCATTAAATACTAACATGTATACTAACAGAACTACCCGAATATAAAACGTGTAGAACAACAATAACTGCATAAGTTCCAAGTCCCCGATAACGTCGTTGATGATTTCTGCGAACATGCTTAAGAACGTGACGAGAACAATAACCAGTGTTATGAAGGTCATTGCGATAACAGTCAATCCGTAAACGTTACAATCGAAAACGTTGAAAACGGATATATTGCGATTCGGATCCAGAATACGGTGCAGACCGTACAGCTTTAACAGCGGCAGGTTCATCGCAACATTTTCTGACTTCAACTCGTTCATATTTTAATTCCCGAAATTCCGATTGGTATTTAGTATAATATTAAAATATAATTTATGGCTTCTTGACGTAAATTAACAAGTTTTGACGTTTTTTTTGTCTATTTTAAATTGTCTGTTTTTTATGTAGATATGTAAACTTGAACAGCCGTACTTATAAAAACGGAACGTAGCTAAAGACTATTTTGCACTCTTATACACCTCGTTCGCGTATCACGGCAGATATACAAATGCAACCCTCCGACTATCGGTACGTTCTCGACTTAATATTCGATTAAATATTTATAATATATTGTCATACTATTTTTGTTTTATTAATCGTAAAATAATAATAGGTAACGAATATTGATTTTCAAACACATTATAATATATACGTTTTCGTTATGGAACTCGTTGTGTTTGTTAATGTCTTGAATTTTATTATTTATAAATCTTCGGGGTAAATATAGAGGGGAAAGAAAATATATCGAAGTTCCCCTCTATTAGACTATATTGTGTATATTATTTTATAATTAATAAGTAACATGAGGTCAGGTTATACCTTATACGTGTGGTATCCATAATACAAACTGTAAATGCACGATGTCATCGCGTGCAGTTTTCTAATATTAATAAATAATCTTGATCGATCGAATCAATATATATACATAGGAAATATAACGATCCTATATAATATAAATACGTATATGCCATATGTTGGAAAAATCAAAATGATATACCTTATACTGACCTACAATATATAAAATCAGCGGTGTATTTTATATATTGTTAAATATAGGGCAAAAAATAAAATATATTGAAGTTTCTTCCTATTTCACTATATTGTGTAGAGGTTTATAATGAATAAGTAACATCAAGTCAGTCTATACTTGTCGTATCCATAATATATGCTACAAATATACGACGTTCGTCGCGTGCAGCTTTTCTAATTAATAAATAATATTTAACCAACTTTTTTACTCGACCTATGAAATATGACGATCATTTATGTATAATATTATCATGCTATCATGCTATACGTTGGAAAAATTAAAAATTATATACCTTATACTGACCTATAATATATAAAATACACCGCTGCGTTGTACTAGGTCAAATGTATCGATCTAGAAAAAATATCCTTGGTAAAGTATATCTATTTAAAAAAAAAAAAAACATAAAATTCACTGTAATAGTGTAATATAATATAGTAGAATGATATAAGGATAATTTATTTTGATCCAAATACAAGAGGCTCGTTTGCCAATGCGTACGTTACCCATAAATATTTAGAAAAATTAAAATAAATTGTTGCAAGTTTACGTTTAGATAATCTACTACTACTATATTCTATTCATCATCATCGCACTTGCAGCAGTTAATATGTTTATTAAAATTGAATAAAATTTACAAATATATAAAGACTACTCATAATAGATAATATATTTGATCTGTGGGAATGTATATTTTTAGGTATAAAATTAAAATACGTTTTATCTTAATATATTGACATTTACTAATAATAAAAATAACAAAAAAATAATAATAAATTTCGTAGATAATATAATAATTAACACAGATAATAAAAAATAATTATTTAATTAAATATGGTGTTATTGTTTGGAAAATTTATTGAAAACAGTCTTTATTTTTAGTACAGGCGCACATATGGTGGTTGTGTTTGCTTAGAACCGCACTTTTCACATAAGTAATTCCAATATAGATTGTTCATTGAAACGGTTGGAAGTGATGTGTGATATGATATGTATATAAAAATATCTAATATTGTTAGGATAAAATGAGAAATACGCTTAACGATAAACTATCTATTAGTATTTCGATAATGTCCCATATAATACATAATATATTACGAACTTTATCATTTGGTATTGCTACAATATTGTAAATTGAGTAATACAGGTACATTAAAATATACATAGAAAATTTATCGCCGAATATATTTAAAGCATTAAATTTAATGAAAACATGCTATTTCCCTTATGAAAACTGATATTAAATACTACATAATATTTAGATCTAAATGTATTATTGCCAAACAATATAAATAAGTCTAATCACAATATTTTACAATAATTTGTAAATGTACCAAACGTTTTAATCCACTAATGTTTTTAATACGGTCTATTTTCTAATTTTATCATTGCGTACCTACTTTTTTATTAATTACTAATTAGCCATGTTAAAATTAAATATTTGTACATAAAATATATTAAAAACGTATTATTTACATTGTTAAAAAATTATTAAATTATGAAAATAAACATTTTTATTTACATTTAAATGAGTCATGCTTACATTTTGAAAATGCTAACTTGTATTTTAAAATAATTATTACGAAATAGATGAAAAAAATAATACATTGTTAACAATTGAATATTATTATTAAATTCGTATCAAAACTTAGTGGTTATCATAAACCATAAATTAATCAACCTATGTTTATTTCATATAAATATATTTGAATATTTTTCTGTTAATGATTGTTAAATTGTTTACTAAAATATAGGTTAAATGTGTGAACATTATTGATAAATTTAAATTTTATATTTATTGTAATGCATACATAACACATTGTATTATTTTAAATTGCTATTATAATAAGATGTTGTGTTTTTTTTAAAATTTATATAAAGATTAATTAATTGTAATTAAACACATTAATTTCTAATATTTTATATATTTATTGAAATGTTTTTTTCATAGGTAAACTGAATAGCTTTCTTATATATTGATTATTATTTTTCATTTAAAATTTTACAATTATTTAAAAATAATATTAATGTCTAAGTAAATACGAATATTTCATGATAGTGAAAATATAAAAACATGCATATTAAAAAATTTTCCGGAAATAGTCCGTTTACGTTCGATTAATTTTAGATTTTGAGGGAAGTGAAAAATATGTCTTTTTTTAATTTTTTATATTTATGTAATACTTTAAATATTTCCAGAATATTAGAAAAATCTAAGACTCTTTTTTTTTTTTTATACATATATATATGTGTGTGTTTGAAGTTATAAGTTATAAGTTTTTAAAGTTGAAATTCTAGTAAAATCAATATTATAGTATTCCTATGGATTTTTCATATTAAATTAAAATATTTTACAATAACGTTAAATAAAATTAACAAAAATTTTATATCATATAATAGGTATATTATATTACTTCTCGGTTCCCCAAATCGTATGAATATTATATACGTACGATTATATACATGTACGATGTATATATATGTCGTAGGCATATAGTCAAATCAAGCATTTTATCAAATGCCTAGGCAAATAATAAAAAAATATTGTTCGAATACAATTTTACTATTTGCCTAGTCATTTGTCTTAATGCCTGTTGTTCATTAGTCAAATAGTAAAATAACATATTAATTTTAAGTTGTACACTGTAGCCGTATTATTATCTATAATTATAAACTATATAGTATAATTAACTAAAACTATAATGTAGTATAAGTATGTTATATAAAAATATATTCTACTAGAGGTAGAGTAAACAATTTATAACACAGTAATTAGTCGATATTTTTTAAAAAAAATTTAAATTCCCTAATATTAAATTAATATATGAATTATTTTAATTATAATATAAAAAAAAAATTTAGTTGCATGATCCTGATAATTCGTCACCCATTTAAAATTCCTATATCTGGTGTCGATTAAAAATCGATTAGATCAACTTGTCCCCTTACATTAAAATCTGCTAACGTTATAAGTTTTACAACAGTACCTTTATTAAACGCTACTTTTTTGTAATTACAGGTTGCACAAAGATTAATAAATATTTGAATTGCAGTTCTAGGAATATTATATATTTTTTTTTAATTATTTTTAATTTGACAAATTGTAATGTGGTTATCTCTATCACTGGTCATTATTAGGTATAAGTAATAATGGCTATAGCGTACAACTGCAAAATAATTTGTTTTACTATTTGACTAATGCACAACAGGCATTTAGTAAAATGCCTAGCCATTTAGTCAAATGACTAAGCAAATAGTAAAATTGTATTTAAACTATAATTTTTTATTATTTGCCTAGGAATTTGATAAAATGCCTGATTTGACCTTATGCCTACGACATATACATTAAATAATATATTATATTTACCTAATATACTTCTATGTGAATTATTAGTGTACACATCGATTACGATATTGCCAGGGCCTAAAGTGAGGGAGGACGCAAGGAGAGGTAGGACTCTGACAGCACAAAAAAAGCGTTCCCTTTAATCAACTACATAAAAATGTTCGCTTGAACGCTCAATAACAAAGTAATAAAGTGATAATTATTTGTTTTATTAATTATATGCACCCATTTAGAAAAATCTTGATTTTTGATAAGTTTTCTAAAGACAATAATATATAAATACGTATTTATACTTAGTTGTAAGGTTCTATCACACTATCGGTTAGGTTATAGGTAGGACTTATATTATTATTCTATAATGTGTTGTAATTGTGTTAATTTATGGTTTTTACATTTTATATAAAAAAAAAAAAAACATGGAACGCTCAAAATTTCTATGATATTTGAGTCCCCCTGCACTTCCTTCCCACTTTTAGATCTGTCTTTTGCCCCTGAGACTTGTTATGTTAATGGTTATGAGTATGGCGTTTTAATATGATATTGTATACTTTTTACGCAGATGGTTCGAGTAACTTGCTCGTCAAAGGATAATAAGAAGCGAAACAAGGTGACGCGGTTAACCTTAACTGCGAAACTTGTCGTAGCAATCCACCGTCCACTATCAGATGGACGGTGGCCGGAAACCGGATAAGAACAGCACGTCTACCATAGTGCTCGCGCCGCAATCCAGCTGGATAACCAATTCCAACGCCGTGTTCGTTCGTCATTCCGAACGGTCATCATTTCGTCATAGCCACGTGTCAAAACGTGTAAACGGCAACAGTTTGTTCGACAGAGTAATAGCCACTCATAAAATAATATCAACATATTACGTGAGTAATAGTTTTGCTAAAAAAAAAAAAAAAAATAATAATAAAGAAATCGTTAAAAAAAGTTAATGTGGACATTTATGCTGTATTATAGATAATGCAATGAATGAATGACGGATTCTTATTTCCGATATTGATTTAATTAATATCCGCAACGTATTAAAATATTGTACAGACGGTATATTATGATATTATAGTATAGATAGTAGCATTGATTATAGAATATTATAATCAATGATAGTACCTAAAAAGGGTTAAAACAAAGAGATGATTTGAAAAATATGCAATCTACATAATTAAAATAAAACCGTAGCTATTTCATAATATAATGTTCGATATTTATTCAAACCCAAATAAAAAAGTTAATATACGTTTTTCAATTAATTTAAATTAATTTTTATTAAAATTAATTAATATAAAATATATAAATATATATAAATTTAAAAAAAAAGATTAAAATTTCAATGTAACGACTAATGATAAATCATCGCATTCAAAAAAATTATTCCCAGGGAAGTTTGGTTATATTATATAGCCTAATATAGGTATTGATTATAATTTTTACATTTTTATTAATAATTAAGAACACATAATATTCATTTATATTTATATTTCCATACAAGAGTTCTAAAATTTTAACAAATTAAAAAAGTATACATTTTATTAAAACCCAATAACAATAATTATATATAAATAACAATATTTTAAATTTTCAAATTTCAAAGTTTAATATAAATGCCCGTAACATCCCTAAATGAGTCCATGAAATGACCATATGCCCATTTTGACAGACTTCACACATAATTGTTTTTCGAATATAATAATTTATTATTATATTGATTAAGTATTATATTGATTTTACTCAAATTTCAACTATAAAGTATTGAGAAATAATAAGAAGAATATATGTACCTATTCTTAGATTGCCGATTACACTAAAAATCGCAACTAACAGCTATAAAAAAAAATTGAAATTTGGGAATTTTCTAATATTTTAGTATCATGTTAAGTAATACATGAATATACTTAAGTAAAATTTTCAGACTTAAAAACTTAAAATATCCAATTTTATCAAACTTTATATACATAAAAACGAGAATTTTAGGACATATTCAAAGTTTTGTATTTTGTAAAAAAATCATTTTAACATATATAAATAGTATCCATGTGAACAACCAAAAAAATTTCAAGTCTCTAAGTTCAAAATTATCTGAGTTATCGTGAATATTGAAATCGAATTCGTTGAAATTTCAGTTTTCGTTTTTCGAATTCCGTTTTTCCTATCGCATAGGGTCAATTTTGAAAAATACAAAAAATGACATAAATAAAGTACTAACTACATTTTCAATACTTTTCAATCGGAGCATTATTTCCGGTAGTAAAAGTGAACTCGTATTCATATATAAAATAAAAAGAGACACACATTATTGTAAAGCCAATACCTAAATGTTTTCACTTCACTGAAAATCTAAAATTGTATTTATTATATAATTATTTTCCCTTGCCTTGTGAAACTACCTATAATGATTTCTAACCCCCATATCGTAATGTATCGAAGTAGGTACCTACCTAAATACGAAAATAATTAATCTGCATGTTAAATAAACATTAACTTAATCGCTTTTCTAATATAATTTCTTGAATACAAAAGGTGCACTGTCAATAGAAAATACAAATAGTGATTATACAGAATACACTATTATATATGTAATCATTTACCTTTTTAAAATGTAATTTTAATTGAACTATTAGTGAGAATCCAAAACATCTGAACCGAACGAAAAAATACAATATTTTATACAAGAAACAAAGTATTTATTTACTATTTTTAAGTTAAACTTATTTTTAATTAAACAAATACTATAATTATATTATTTAATATTTTAATACTTATTAAAATAGAAGTGTAAATAAGTGCAATCATAAATATTAAGTAATAGTAACATACTAACATATTCATTTGTAAAAAAAAAATAAATAAATATTTAGAGTAATCCCTCTATGAAACGTCCTTTGTTCAAAATTTTAAAGAATTTCCTTATATGTCTATTGTAAATTTTAACAAATATTTTGGCTTTTCACATGTAAATTATATTCATATATAAATATTTAATATTATAAAATACCAAATTTTTTTTTTTTTAATTTTATGAATATTTCATAGAATATTTTTATATTCGTTTGATTGACCTGAAAAATAAATAATAATTACATTAATAATATACTTATACGAGTATAAATGTAAAGCAGTTAATATTAAATTGATAATAAATGTAACGTTGTTTCTCCGTGAAAAATACAATAATTATAGTTATGGGGTGGTAGTTTTATCGTTTAAAAAATTACAAAGCAGTGTAGAATGAAAATAAATATATTTATTTAATTAATTTTACGTCGCCAGTCAGTGAACGAAAAAAAAAACGAATAGATATCAAAACAAATGGACTACCTATTCATTGAAACATTGGCTTATTTAAAGTCCAGTCTTTTTAGTTGTTGGGAAGGCAAACACATAACTAAACACATACAACAGTCTTTAAAATAGGCTCTTTAAAATATAAAAAAAGAAATATTTTATTCAAGAAACAAAGTAATTATATACTATTTATAAGATAAACTTATTTTTAATTAAACAAATACTATAATATACAATTTATATTATGTTATTTCAGTGAACAAAAATAAAAAAAATAAATGAATAGATATCAAAACAAATGGACTATTCATTGAAACATTGGCTTCTTTAAAGTCCAGTCTTTTTAGTTTTTAGGAAGGCAAACACATAACTAAACACATACAACAGTCGTTCATAATTATTGTTTGAATTAAAATTTTTTATTATTTTTTATATATTTTACAATGTATCGGTTTGACGGTTTGTAGTATATAATTTATGTAATATGTTATTATAATTATTAATTCATTCATTTTTCTTGCTAATATATGATTCTGAATAAAAATTTATAAAATTGTAAATACGATTTGTTTGCAATCAGTATTATAATTATTATCTTCTACGAGGGTAGACAAATAGAAACTATCCAGTTCGGTATTTAGTTGGATTTTATTGTTTATTTGACTTGTTACATTCAATTAAATATAATATATAAAATAAAATAATGATTATACAAATTATTCGTATATAAGTTGAAATATATTATTATTCTATATTATAATAACATTTTATGGTTAAAAATTAACATACAATTTCTCCACATCATAACATCTAATATGTTTCTCTTTACTTTAATTTATATAAGTATTAATATAATATAATATAATATATTATATAAGATTCATAATAATTTGAATACCAATGAATAAACTTATAAATAAATTGTACAATTAAATAATGTGTAATTCATAAGTTCGTAGATTTACCTAGGTACTTAATTAAATCATATTTAATAGCAAATAAAAAAAAAATATATATATAAGCAATAATCTTGCAAACATTATAGTAATATAATACATAATAATTGTGTAAAAATAAGTTTAAATAATATAATAGGTACATATCGCATTCTACTTATTTGCAAATTATCGATGAAAACAAAAACTTAACAAAACTCGTTATAGTGAGAAAAGTTTTGAGGTGAAGATTATAATGATATATAATAATATATAATATTACATTGAATCATCGTCCAACGATGTACAACGAATAATACAATATAATATATTAACAAACAACAAAAAAACATTTAAGGTATAATTTGACACGATGTATTATAATATATTATAATATACAGAGTGATCAAAATTTCACGTTTAAACAACACGTGTAAACGTAATTCATTTTTGTATAACATACAATTTTTATACTAAAAAAAAAAAAAATGTTAAATATATATTTTTATAAATATTAATATATAATATATATTATTTACTCATATTCATAATTTACTTATAATTTGAATACATATTTTTTTTTTTTTTTAATTTCACAAATACGTACTCGTATATTATAGTAATTTAAAACAATATAATATAAAAATTTAATAATTTTTCAAGCGTACTTTTAAGATTTTCGATTTGAAAATCAAATATAGAAAACCAAGATTAATTTTATTTGTTTTATAATATTGAAATAATAATAATTTTGAAAAATTAGAATCACCCTGTATAAGGTACACATGAATAATAGAGTATATATAGGTAAAATTACTATATGAAAAAAAAAAAAAAAATTGTAATAATGCGGTTTAGTCAACCATAAATTCCCGTGCGCTTACAATTTAATACACCTACAATATTATTATAAATTTCAATAGATTTATCAACTAACGCTATAGTTATAAACGAGTAGGTAATATAATATAATCGTTTAGAGATCGCAGAATAAATATCATTATATTTTATTTACATTAAAATATTGTAAAATAAAGTATTTGTTTTTTCGCGTTTACACTACATATAACACTATTTATTATGAAAATATGAAATTCTTAGTTTCATGTCAAATTTTTTTCGTGTGAAATATTTACTCGAATAATTATTTTTTACACTCTGACAATTTAATTTAAAATTTTTTTTTATTTATATATTTATATGATGGAGTAACGGATAACAAATCATAATATTTTGTAATAAAATTTGTTTATACACGTGGGTAATGTTAACTTCAATTCGTGAATCGCGCGGACGTACGAACGTTTGAAATAAACAATTACAGACTTTCGATCAATGATTTGTGAAATTGTTTTATACAATATCCTTTTATAATGCGATCACGGCAATTTCGTTATTTTTTTTTTTTAAACACGTCGTGTTTTTTTACACGTAATTAACTAATAGATAACGTGTATTATCATATTATAATACATTATATTATATACCATCCATAGGTAAAATCGTTTGTTACTAATTGTATTTCTTACGTAATTGGAGTCTTTGGTTTAACGTTTATTAACGGACTTTAGTCTAAAATCAATGTCGATTGATCGTGTCCCCTCTTAAATAAAATAAATAAAAGATATTACGTTCTACATCTAATATTATATTATTAACATCAATATAAATATTGAATTTTGGTAATTTTTTTTTAATTTTTTTTTTTTAAATGTATGTAACCATTTTATATACATTATTAAAATATTAACAATAAACACACTTATTACCTATTCATCTACAGAATACACATAACGTAATATAATATTTATAGTACTAATTCGTGACTAGAATGTACTTACAAATAATAATTTTTAATATTTTAATTATGTTAAAATAATATACCGAGTATATTGTGTGATATTTATTTTTGCGCATATATAGAATTAAAGTGTACAAGAAGGTTTTGTGCTGAATAAAAAGTTTCCGGGAGCCTAAAATTTGTTTTTAATTTTACACCGCAATATAATAATTATCTTTCCATTAGTTTGTTATAAATTATAATATTATGTTATTGACTAGAATATTAAAGCAGACGTTTATTTTTTTCATTTAACATAAACGCATTATACAAAATACAAATATGAAATTACTTGAATTTTACGATTTTGCATAAATATATATGTTTTCATATTTCATATTTTGAACGTTAATATTGAATACTTTTTTTCATTTTAAAAGTCTGTGTATCGGGCGGCTGTTATACAATATAATAATAATTTATCGTGATAAAATACATATTTTACACGACGTATTTAAATATAATAGATACACAAAGACATTACAAAACAAGTTAGTATAATATCTTTGTGTTTCGTACATAATTGTACAAAATTTTAGGCCCCGGAATCGAAGAATGATAATGACAATGAAAATGTCTTGCCACATTACAATACATACTAAAACGGTGATTTTATAATATACAATTCGAATGATTTATACACTTTGACGTACAACGTCCTAAACATTTAGACTGGCGCGGTTGATACCACGTTGTTTTTTGTACAAACTCACCGCACGTTCATAATATTATGTAAGTAATCATTTCAGTCGTTATTAATAATAATAATAATAATAATAATAATAATAATAATAATATTATTATTAATAAGACGCGAGTAATATTTTACAACGATCGAATTGGTTTTCGTTATCTCTCGAATCCCGGTCTCTTTTATACTAAATGTCCTTCCATTTCGTCGGGTTTGTGCGCAAACGTGGTAAGAAAATGTTGCGACGAAAACACGGTAACGTCAGGCGGGGGCGGTGGCGGCGGCGGAGAATAGTAATTGTACTTGACCATCGGCGGTATCGCCGGCGGCGGCGGTCGGTTATGCAAAGCGGTTGACGGCAGTGTCGGTGGTAAAGGGACGTTCAGACGAGAGTTCGGCACGTTTGGTGACTGCTGATGGAACATTCGATTTTCTGTAACGAATGATATTAATATTATATAAAATAACAAGAATTGAATAAAAAAAAATAATAATTATTATCGGATAGTTACGTATAATTATTTTTTTTTTTTTTACCCCGTTATTTAAAAAACAATAATATTATATAATAATATGTAGAAGTTATTTGTTTTTACGAGTTTATCGGTTAGTTTAATTTGTCATAAAAAAAAAAAAAAAAAAAAAATAATTCTGGTGTTTATCAGAAATAATGATATGATACGATAACGTCATCAGACATTAGATAACAATATTTTCTTCTCTACAATATAAAATATAATAATCCATGTCGATTATTATAATTATTATTATTTACCGATATTTCTCGTGTCGTTCTTGTGAACGTAATGTGTCGGTAGATCCGAGTTCGTAATCAGACCGCCGTCGTATTGCATATCGTGTTGTTGTTGTTGTTGTTGTTGTAGTTGATGATCGCATTCGTTGATAAAAGGATAATCGATCTGTTCGATCAGATACGAGTGTTCGATTGATTTTTGTTGTTGGTCTTCCTGCGAATAAAATAACAATATAATATAATGGACGTGATTTGTTTTCTTTTTATTATTATTATTTTTATTAAATGTCGATATGCAGTGTGATCGTCCGTATAAATAGATAATAACATTATGTTTTTTTTTATAGAAAAAAATAAAATAAGATATAGAATTTAATATTTAAATTTTTATCTGAACACATATCGTTGTTTTTAAAAAAAAAAAAAATATATATATACATACCGCCGACGAAATCACGATTCGTTTAAAAAATAATTTAAAAATTTATTTTTTATTTATTTATTTTTTTTATCAACTACTTCGGGGAACGTACGTTTTTAAAACGATATAACGCGAACGACTATATACGTGTAATTCGTGTTGTCATAATGCTATAAATTACACAATACATTATATACGTATTTTCAAATTATTCCATTTTCATTTCCGCGTCATATGCCCGGATTTAAGCTGGTGTATACACTCGAGTGAAATTATCATAATAACATTATGCCTATACTATAATATAATACCTGTATTAATATAATTATACCATCAATAGGTATACCGTACCTGTGGTAAACTATATTATAATGTATAATATTGTACTTACGTTGTAATCGGGAGAAACGTTGGAGTACGTTTCCGATTTAGCCGAAATCGAACTTAAATTCTCGTCGTATCCGTTATACGCGTTTGGCGCGTACATTTCGATCGTAGGCGTTTTGCTACTCGAATCGTTGTTATCTGTCGGGCAACGAAAATATTCGTTAATCTCGCGCGAACAATTTTCCACGCGATATTAATACGATATTATCGCAATGTATAATTGTATAATCATTGACGAGACTATACGGGTCATATCGGGAATATAAACAGATTTCTGTATATTATATTATGTAATATTATATGCAAATATTGAAAAAAAAAAAAAGATTATTTTTTATAAATACTATTACAATAAAAATTAATATAAAATCCAAAATATTTGTAAAATTTTTGAAAATTTTATTAAAGCATACTGATAATTATAAAAAATTATGAAAATCGTATTTCCAAAATATAAGGAAAATCTCTAGTCTCAATTGTTTTTTATATGTGTTTAAAGTTGAAATTTCAGTAAAATCAATATTTATATGGATTCTTATTAGTCTTATTATATTTCAATAATTTACAATAAAGTTAAATAAAATTGACAAAAAATTTTAAAAGTTTTGAAAATTTTATTGAAGCTTAAATACATTTTACTTAACTCAGTTCCAATTATTAATTGTGAATTATTACATTTACGATTTTGTTTTTATTGCTGTTTAAAGTATAAAAAAGCAAAGGAAAGGATACTGGTGTGGAAGGGATAATACACGTGTAAAGAGGATAGCGTTGAATTTTGATTACAATTTGAATGCAATGATAAATAGGTATATAAATCGTTATATTCGAAAAACGATTCTGAGCGGAGTACTGTCAGATTTGGGTATTTAGGTGACTCATTTGGGAGTTTTATGATAAATTATTTTTATTGGACGTTATAGAGACTGATAAATGTGAAAATTTTAATCGGTACATATTATGATCTGATGAACGTCTTCACGAATCATTAATTTATCATTGCATTCAAATTATAATCAAAATTAAACACTATTCTCTTTACAGCTGTATCCCTTCCACACCCGATTCCTTCCCTTGCTTTTTATTATTCAAGTGGACGATATTTTGTTTTTAGCCTATAATGAAACGGTCTAGTTTCGCTTATATGATTGTAATAATATAGTAAAAGTGTTATTGGTTTCAAGATACAAAAAAAAAAAAAAAAACGATCGAATTTCGAGTCGTTTTCGATTAATTTCCTTAATAATAATTTAATAATATTACGTGCACGTACCGTTGGTCATCTGTTTGTTGACGTGGCGCCGTCGATGTATGCAATACGATATTATTATTATGCTCGTGAGTATCAATACTCCGGCGAATACTCCCAGCAAGAGAAACACGATAGACATTTCGCGATAGATTCCCGCGGATTTTTCCAGATTGGAATCGGATTTCGTTTGCGCGTCTTCTCCTGCGTATATACACACAATGTAATAAACGACGAGGTTAGAAATATTAAATATTTTCATCGGACAAAGAAAAACCTCTAAACGAAACGTAACATAATATTCGTGTAAACGTATCACGTGTTTAATTATACGAAATTCGAAATCTTAAAATGATATTTTATTTATCAATATTATTATTAACTTAAACGCGAGCCGAAACGTCCGCTGTGTAATATTAATAATAATAATAATAATTAAACCCAAACGTCAAACTTCGCAGTTAAATAAAGTTATGCCGAATCGAATTTTAATAAGATTTCCAAAGCTATATAGAATTTTCAAGTTCGTAATTTACAATTTTTTTTTCTCTATCGAACACGCGACGAAAAATTTTGAACCGAAAATGTCGCGTTTATATAATTTATATAATATTACGTATTCGATTCGTGAACGAAACATTATTGTATTATAATATTATCTTTCACAGTTTTACGCGTTCGTTTCGAGAAAACGTTTAGGTACCTACCTGCTTTTTTTTTTTTATTTATTATAAATTATAATATATTAATTTTGTAAAAATAAAGAATATTTTATATTATAACGTCATCGATTTCGAGTTTTCAGAATTTTCAGAATATCGTTTAATATAATATTATAATATCACATACTTAAAGTGACGACTTTGAGACTTTCGGAAACGTAAGCGCTGTCGCCGTACATGTTACGAGCCATAATGCTGAACAGATAAGACGTCGCCGGGTCGAGTCTGACGACCGTGTGTTGCGTTTCATTTCCGATGTCTTCGTATTGGTACGTTTGCTTGCTGAACGGTCTGTATCTGATACGGTACGTGACTGGTTCGCCTATAAAATACAAATGTGAAAATAAAAGTACATATGTTGTGCGTTGCATTTTTTTTTTTTTTATATAACAGTATTTTATATTATATTTTTCAGGCCTAGGATTTGTCTCGATTTATTCATTAGATAATCGACAGTTTTGTCGTACGACGTGTAATAATCGTATTTCGATAAATATTTCCGAAAAGAAAATCGCAAATTATTTAACCTTCGTTCGACTCGGTAATTAATGACTAATAATTTAAAAAAAATTATCTTCTAATTATTTGTATAGAGAAGAAGTGTCAAGGGACAGGGAGAAGTGGAGGGATGTGTTGCTGTGGCAATGGACCTTAATGGTCTTTAAGATGCCTAGAAGAAGAAATATTTGTAGGTAGGTATATACTCGTATATACAAAAATTAAAACGTTTATTTAAACCCGAATTTTCCGTTAAGTTTTTTGTAAACTTAACAAATAAAGTGACAAATGAATTATTAAATGTATATAATAATAAATCACTTTTTACATGTTATTAATAATATTACGAATTCAGAACGATTAAGTCTACTAAATTTTAAAAAGTAATCTGTCCGCGCTAAGTATATATTTTTGGTTTCTTTCGTTGTTTCCGGTTTACACAATATTTCGTGTTTTCGTTTCGTTATTACATTAAATTGTGTTAGATTTAGGTTTTTCCTATTTATATATTTTAATAAGAAACAGAATAAATTATAATATTTATAATTTTTATATTGCAAAAAAATATTATTTTATATTATTAATAATTATAAACGATAACAGGATTTTTTTTTTCAATCCGGAGATGGGTTTTTAATAAATTTATTCGCAGCGAACGCCTTCTCTTCGCGAATAACAACGTATAGTATATAAATAAAGGGATCGAAACGAGACAATCGTCAAGAAACGGGTCGGTTTACGTCCCTTCGGGAGTTTGTCGGAACGATACGGGAAAACGGAACGTATATGAACGTCCTACTTAAAAAGTATGTTTATAATATAAGGGATATTATTTGAGTGGACAAATCTATAATATATTATAAAATATTGTGTCACATAATAATAAATTGTCACCATAAAAAATATCGTCACGCCGTATAAAATTAGGTAATTAATAAATAAATATAAAATTAATAAATGATTGGAAAAACGTCTGGTTTTTATACCTCCGTTGAAACCGGGAGTCCACGTCAGCGTCACTTTGTTGTGCGAAGAATTTACCGATCTGAAATTGAACGGCGGGTCGGGATGTGAAAAAACGGTTAACCGATTGACCGCAGTCGTCCGTCCGAGATTGTTGGAAGCTGTACACGTGTAATCGCCGTAATCGAACTGGTTCACTTGCAATATCGTCAGCGTGGACTCGTGCAACGTTTGATTCAACTGGCAAAACAACACGTTAATAATATTTTATTCCGAGATTAGTAATTATAAATATTATAAAAATTAACAAAAAAAAAAAAAAATTAATTAAAAATTAAAAAAATAAATAGGTACAATAATTTACAATCATTTAGGCTTTATTGTATATTATTATTATTATTACCTATAATTTTAATAAATATTTTAATATTAAATTAAATTTTTTTACGTTTCACATTCGATCGTAATAATAATATTTACTCGTTTCTGTTCGACAATGTATTTTTCGGATACGCTCGTCACGTTTGACCCGTCTCTCTCCCAGTAAAATCGTATCGTCGGAGCTCCTACGGCTCGGCAATGAAGTTTGGCCGCCATCCCGGCGTTACTAGCCGTTTTCGATTCGCTCTCCGTCGTGATTATCTCGGGTTTATCTGCGTGCATCAGATCGAATAAGATTATCAATATTCAGACGAATTTAAAGCATATTTTTTTGTAGTTTTTTGTAGTTTTTTTTTTTTTAAATTACATTTGTGTATTTTTCAAACGACCGTATACGAATAAATATTTACTATATCATTATAATATAACTATATTGTTATTATTATTATTATTGAAATATATTATTTGATTTTATAACCTCGAATATGACGTATAAAACGTACACGTGCGCATATTGTAATATTTTTTTTATTAAAGAAAGAAAAAATACTCGACTTACGTTCCACGATCAACAACACGGAATGCGACGATTCGTTTCCGATGCCGTTGTTGACGACGCAATAGAAAAATCCGCTGTCCGTTTTCGTCGCGTTCTTGATGGTCAAACACGACGTGCCGTTGTTTAGCATTATCGACGTGCGTTTGTCGAAGAAGAATTCCGGACGCGTCCAGCTCACGTGTTCTGGCCCCAACGGATATCCATCGATCTGACACCAGAGTTGGGCGTCGTTCCCTTCGGTAGCCACGACGTCGATTGACGTGTTAGTAATGGTGGCTTTATCTGAAGACAATGGTATCAATAATTAATAATAAATAATTATAAGTATTTAAAAACGAACGAAATTGAACTTTTCGGGGGAAAAAAAATTTAATTAATACATAATACCTACCTATTAATTAATAGGTACCTATAGTACCTACTATTTCGCGACGAGGAAATATAAGTATTATACAAGTGTTTTTGTTTAATGTGTGTTTTAGATCGTATTTATTTATATAAAATACAGTAAAATTATAATATGGTAAAAAATAATAATTAAAACATTCACTGTCTCAGGAATATTATTGAAATGTTAGGAATATTATGGATAATATAGCGTCGAAGAAACGCGTAAGCAATATTCAAAAATTAAGCAAAAAGAAGAACGAAATTATTGTTTAATATAATATTATGACTACAATAATAATTTGTTTAACCGCGGGTGACCATTTTAAAAACGGATTCAGAATTCTGTCTCTTAAAATTTATTCAATTTATATCAAATTTATTCCATTTCGTAATAATTTTCAAAATTTATTGATATAGTATAATATCACAAATTCAAATATGTTTCCAAAATATAAGGTTACATTGAAATTCTACTGTTTTATGGGTAATATTTGGTTTTATTTACGCCTTTTTCTTATGAATACGAGTTGAGTTTTATTATTTTGGATTGACATTTTATATTATATTATTATAACATAACAATAATAATTCAAAATCGGATTTATACAAATTATTATTTTTTTTTCAAATTAATCGAAAAACATTATTATTATTATTATGTTAAAATTTTTAACGCGTCTACCGAAATGCATTATTTAGTAGTTGTAGGCGTACGGTACAGGCAATATTACAAAATTTTTACTGGAGCCTATTTTGGTGCACGAGAAATATAAGACTGAAACCCTGAATTCAAATAAAAAATAAATTTGATAAATTAAATTAATAATTAAATAAATTTTAGATAAATTTGTATTTATTTGTCGTATTATTATATTCTAAGCCTAAGCTCTATCCGTCGTTATTTTTAACGTATTTTATTTTATTTTACTAAAGCGATGACGTTTGAAAAAAAATTATATTTCGTACATCGAGTGCATATACAACACCACGTAATATAAACTTTACGAAAAAAACTCCAATTTAGAAAAGTTATTTTGCCCAACTTTTCGAGTCATTTAAATTTTGAAATGTGTATATTTCAATTACTGTAATCTCGAGTTTAAAAATAAAATCTTTGAAATTAACCCGATAAAGATAATACATAAATACATAATATAATAAAATTAAAGTGTATATCTCGTGAGTGTGCGATAGAATAATATTGACGATTATACTCAACGGACTAAAAACGAATGACATTTATATAATGATAACGAAATGATGATTACGAACTGGAAAGCATAATTTTTCGGTATTTAAAACTATAATATTTTCTAACCTCTTTGTCTCATCCATTAAAATCACTATCGATCGAGCGCTATTTATTTTCTGTAATTATAAATATCTTCTTATAATATAATATACTTTCAAAAATCGTCGTCGACGGAAAATTATTTCTTTTGTTATAATATTATTTATTATTAATTTCGCGATGAGATCGATAATAATAAATTAATAATAATAATAATAATTATAATTATAATAATAATAATTATAATTATAATAATAATAATAATAATAATAATAATAATTATAATATTGTTTGTCGTGCTTACGTTTCACCGTCAAGACGAACCAGACGGTCGAAGAACCTTCGCTGTTGCTGGCCTCGCAGGTGTAATTGCCAGCGTCGTCCCGGAACACACCTGTAATATTCAGGATGGGATCCCGCATACGACGCCCGTACAAGGAGCTCACGGGCACGTTATTTTTCGACCACTTGTACGTGATCTGAGACGGTCTTCCTTTGGCCTGCAGTGTTACCAACACGTTATCCCCTTCCGTGGACGAGATCGATTCGGGACACGGATCAAAAGTCGGTTTGTCTGCGGAAAATCGGCAATTATTGATTGTGCTGCAGTTTTTTATGAGATTTGGGAGAATCGTGGTGAGGAGGGAGAGGTTGAAATAAGTATGGATATATGAGTGAAATGTTTAAAAAATAAACCCATACCTATAATAAACCGTAATTTATAATGACTCAAAAATAATAATTTTTACTTTTACACGTTCGAAATAAGTATGTTGCTTGTATATAGGCGAAAAATTGAAAAATTGCCTAAAAATAATCCGTAAAGTATTGTTTTTAAATTACGGAGGGAGAGGACTGAAGCCTCCTCGGCCTCGACTTATTTAGGGGGCTATGATAATAATATTGGTAGTGGTAAGTACGGTTAGAAAATAATAATAATAATAATAATAACGATACGACTACATCGCTTTGCGTTCTCTCACCCACCGCCCAATTTGAACACTATTAAAATAATAATAAATTATAATGTTCGTTTTCGATTATCAGTTTATCACTAATTTCAATATGAAATTATGATTTTAAAAATCTCACGTAAACAAATTGTCCAAATTTTAAAAAGACGTACTTAAACGAATGATAAATATTATCACGTCATTTTTTTCAAAACACTTGATCTTTGGAGACATAAAATTGCCTAAAACCGATATAATCTACGAAATATTTAATCGATAATATAATCTTATCATAATAATATAACTAACGATAAAATTATGACGAGTGGGTATAAATTAAAGTATCACACGTACATTATTATAACTATATAACTTATAAGTATAATTAAATATAATACATTTTACTGCAAAATGGTACAAAATATTAAATCGATTATTATTTTAATACTTAATAGTAATAATAAAGGTTTTAATCGTATATATAACGAGCACACGATAGTTTCTGTTTTGAACAGGTTGATTTGAAATATTAATTTTTGTACATATTTCAAAATGGTCCGTACAACGTTTGTTTTGTACTCGATTGGATAATTTTTCACGAATCTGTATATATCTGTAATATCTATACAAATAAGAGATGGCCTGTGAAAAGATTTTGACACTCATACGGCATTTTCCAAAAAAAATTTCCAATAAAAATCGATACTACATATCAAATTAAATATTTTCCGAATGAGAGTATAATTTTATATAATTTTTTACTAAAATTTCCTCCTATATAATATAATATAATAATATACACCTGACGCCGGCAGGTAGGAATTTTCACAAAAAATGTACACCAATCATATCGTTGTAATAAATTGTACCAATTTGTACCCCGATAATATCTAAATTTGTACTACAAAATTTCACCGGGAAAAATCAATTTTCTTATGGACGGGTGCCACGGCGCGTATAACGTTACTCACCCGCCTTTTTGTATCCCGTCAATTTTTTTGAATTTTTTTTTTTTATATATAACCAAAAATTGTACTAAATATGTAATTCGTACCGTCGAGTACACCTATTATAGGTATATAGTCTCGGAATTCGTATACCACAAAATTTCCACGAGGAAATTCGATTTTTTTTTTTTATATGGTGAACAGCGCAACGTAAATTTTATATCGATTTAATTCTCTTTCTGGGCGTTAGGATAAAATATAACGTACGGTATATACACGTATATATATAATGTATAGGTATAATAAATTAGGTATAACTTACGGTAAACGTTTAGCGTCACGTCTTTGTGCATGCTCTTCAACATCGGCACGTTGGTACCCTGACACATGTACACCGTGCCATCCACTTCTGGCGTCACGTTGACCGTCAACTGTATGGTGGACAACTTTCCGCCGTGAAGTCCGGGCTTGGTGAAACTGTTTATGCCTTCGGTGACCGGCACTCCTTGGTACCACCATCCCATTTTCACCGCCGGATTGCTAGAAGTCGCCTCGCACGTTAGCGTGGCCACCGTGCCGGGTTTCAAATGAACCGGATCGTGTTTGATGTTCAAATGGTCGGGCAAAACTGTGCAAAATAGAATATATTATGATAATACGTCGTGCGAACGAATCCGGTGGTTTCGGATAAGTATAAACAATAAAAAAAAACCTCCCCACAAAATTGAAGAAGAAACGTCCGAAAACGGACAAAAAGAGATTTTTTTTTTGAGGGGGTAGTGAGGAGTGGAATAAAAAACATAACATGTTTTCCAAAACCCCGCCAAATTTAAATTTAAACGTAAATTTTTAGATTTTTTTTTTATGAAACTCGTAAATAGAAAGTCTTATTTTTGATACGTTATATTACTATATTAATATATTATTATGTCTTTAGTACGTATCTAACATATTATTGTAATATAAAATTATTACGATCGTCCTGTATATTATAATATATATAATATTATAATTATGTATAGGTATACAAAATATACGTAATATATTATAATATGTTATATACGCAGTGAAAATCTTAACAATATGATTTTGGTAAATCTGACGAGTGTGGGCCGCTTTAAGTAGCACTAAACAATATAATAATAATAATAATAATAATAATAATAATAATAATAATAATAATGTATTGAAGTCCCCCACGCGTCCGAACTATAATATAATATATGAGCGTGGGCATTTCTCTATTCTATATACGATCTAATCGATATATTATATAAATACTACGTTATATTATAATTATTATTATTATTATTATTATTATTAATTATTATTAATCTCATATATTATAATAATATGAACTATTGACTATGATTAGCACTATTGCAAAATCGGTTCGGTTAACGTTTTATAATTATATTTATATAACTTAATATAATATTAATTATAATTAAAATAATTTACTATCGCCGTTTATTGAAATAATGAAATAATACTCGTA
Organism: Tetraneura akinire; assembly: GCA_021307375.1. NCBI lineage: Eukaryota > Metazoa > Arthropoda > Insecta > Hemiptera > Aphididae > Tetraneura > Tetraneura akinire. The sequence continues at coordinate 42,572 of JAIUCT010000015.1, forward strand.
TATATTATTATATCATGTTATCGTATTGTCTGGTATAATGATAATAATAATTATTACGACGGGCGCGTGGCAAATATTTGTCTTTCGAATAAAATATCGAATTTGACTGTTATATCGAATTTGATTATTAATACGTCTTAAAACGGCAAAATATTTACACTCGCCCGTTTCCACGCTATATCATAACATTATATATATATATATATATAATGTGTATATAGTTAGTGATTGTTGTTGGGGATATATTTCCGCCGGTTTATTATTAATATACGAGTATATTATATAATATCGCGAACGTGCTTTTCGATTCGAACACATAATATTATTATCATAGTGTTGTAGTCTCTTTATTTGTTCGATCGATTTTGAATTTCAAATACATAATAATACATTTTATTTAACTTATATATTATTATTATTATTAATTTGTGTTATCTCTCTCTGTATACGAATATACACACAGGGTAATCATATAAATATTAAATGCGATAAATATAGTCGAGTTAGAATAATATTATTATTTTGGACTGTTATATAATGAGTGAGTGCGATTTGAAGAGTAAAATCTAAATTTAAAAATATGAAGGACTATATAAATTAAAAACGTCTTTTTTTTTTCTCGACACTATTTCGGTTTGCTTATACATATAATACATAATATTATAAATATACTGTTTGAGTATTCGTTCTTACACAAAACTTTGAGTTTTTGAGTTTTCATCAGCGGTACGCTTAAAGCCGGATGTGTCACTTCGCATTTATAAACGGCATCGTTGTCCGTGTAATTGGCGACGAACGATAACTCGGCGGACACCGAATTGTCAACCGTGGTCACGGTCGAATGAATCTAAAATCCGACAAAAAAAAAAAAAAAAAAAAAAAACAATATTAATATAATATATAACACAATATTAGGTATATTAGTCAAAAGTGTATAATATTATATTACATATTTTATAATTTATAATAATTAAACCATTTCCAAATAAAATAAAATATTAATTATTTCTTCGAGAACAATATATTATTATATATTATATTTATTATTATTCTCGCGTCAGACGATGACGATGACGATACAATACGACATAATTAACTGGTCCGCGTTAAGAATTATTCCGTTTCCATTAAAAACGTAGGTATATAATAATATTTTATAATGAATATTATTGTGTTTTTGATACCAATACCACGTTTACATTCGCGCGCGTTTTCCACGGAATATAAAATTTTCGACACGCCGCAATCGACGTGAATTTAATTGGTCGTTTAATAATAATTGAATAATTATTTCGTCCATTGTCTTTCCGTCGGTATATATATATATATGTATTATGTATCGTTATTATAAAAAAAACAGAAGCGTTTCGTTCGCAATTAAAATGAAACGGTCGTGTATAATATTATATGTATAAAAAAGATGAGCTGATACTCCTATCGCAGGGATATAGATGTGCAAATCATAGTGTTTAATTTTAATTAGAATTTAAATGCAATGTTAAATCATTGCATTTGAAAAAACATTTCTGAGCGAAGTTCAGTCAGATAATGTAAGGTATTGATTAATATATTTTTTTTTTCATCGTTTTTCGTCATTTCTTCTACCGCAATTTTGAGAAATTCGAAAAATGACCTAAATAAAGTACCAACAACGTCCACTTACCATCCGGAAACATATGCTATTCGTGAAAATCTGAGCATTATTTCGGGTAGTAAAAGTGTCTTCACGCGTAAAAACAAAAAACAAAAAAAACTAAAAATAATCAACTTTAAACAGCTATAAAAAAAAATTGAAACTAGGGATTTTTCTAATATTTCGATATAATATTAAATAATATATAAATATACCTCAGTAAAATTTTCAGACCTTAATGCCAAAAATTGCTAATTTCATCAAACATTATATAAATAAAAACGGTTCCAAAATTTTATCACATATAGTACCCATATGAATACCCAAAAATTTCAAATTTCTAACTTAAATTGAAATTTAAATTGTCAGAGTTATGGTGAAATATTGAAATCGAGTTCGTCAAAAGTTCAGTTTTTGTAAAAAATGCCATTTTTTCGTCGTTTTTTCTACCGCTTAGTCAAATTTGAGAAATTTGAAAAATGACCTAAATAAAGTACCAAGAACATCCACTTTCCTACCGGAAACATATGCTATTCGTGAAAATCTGAGCATTATTTCGGGTAGTAAAAGTGTCTTCATACTTAGAAACGAAAAAAAAAAAAAACCAATACATTCTTCCCATCGCTCAGAATCTAAAATGTATATTATAACGTCGAAATTTGCGTATGCGCAGAACTATGATAAAATATAACTACTCGCGATTTAATAATGTTATTATAATGTTCTTTGTTAAAAAAAAAAAAAAAACAAAAATTTAAACAAAGTTATATAAAACGTCCGTTCGTTATTTTTCAATCGTCGGAAAAGAAAAAATTTAAAAATAGTTTTATAATTTTTTTTTTTTTTTAATTAAACGTTATAACGAAATGAAAATTAATAATATTTTAGAATTCGCCACGAAATTCGTTGACACCGCAGGGCCCACGTCTTATCTGTTTGTTTTTCCACCGACGTTCTTATTATTCTTATGTATACGAGTATATTATATATACTAATTAATAATTATTATATACTATTGCTATATATAACCTAGTAAAAATAATATAATAAATTATTGACGTTTACTTTGTTTTTTCCTTTTTATTTTTCTTTTTTTTTCATTATTAATATTTTACATTTCCACTCGTCTATTAATTTTACAACCGTGGTTAATATAATATTATTTTTAACCGAACGTATAGGTTAGGTTAACGTGGTATAATAATGTTTTATATAATTACTCGGTTAATATTTATTTGTGCTCGTATATATTACTACTACACTGCAGCATGTCGTTTCGTCGAGTAAATCTTGTATACCTATTATAAATAATATAACGTTATCATTATTACTAACCTTTTTATCATTTTTGAACCATGCGATCGAAGCCAACGGATTGCCGCCGGTGGACAGACAAGATATTTTGTGTACATTTCCGGATGGAATTGGATTACCGGAATGGTAGTCGATTATGATCGGCGCTCCTGGCGGATCTGAAACGATAACAAAAAAAAAAAAAAAAAAAACGCGATAATATTATAAATATTATTATAATATATAACAGTTCATTATGTATAAATACGTATATACGACATTTAATAAACATTTTTATATACATTCCGTGTCGGAGGTAATCATAATATTACGTATAATGTTTTCGGAGCTCGATTTATTCTTCTTGCTTTTTCGTTTAAAATTCGTGTTGTAAAAAAATGATATAATAAAATTATAAATTTATAATACTGCGGCGAAACGAAATACGATGTAAAATATTATATCGAATTTAATTATTAAATAAATCTGTTTTAACAAATTAAGACAAATTAGATTATTAAGATTTTGAACATTATCGATCCCTCCGAGGGCGTCCCCAAGAGGGCCCGCAAGTAGGGACAGTTTTCTGGGTTAAATTATTATAATCACTTAATATATAGGTTAATTAAAATTGTTTGCCCCCCTTCTTGACAAATTCCTGCGGACGTCCTTGGATCCCTCTCATACAATTACAATAAGAGTAATGTTGATTCCACGTTAACCTCTAAGAGACCTAACCGTCGTTAAGCATTTTTTTTTTTTTTTTTTTTTTTTTATACAGGTATATAAATTGCGCATCTATCGTCTAAAACACATTTTTTATTACAATTTATTTGATCTCCGATCGTGTTAAAAATTTAAAAGAGATTGTATTCGTATATACAATATATTATTACAATGATAATACAAATCTATTCGTTTCGATACGTTTTGACATCTGGACGCGCTATTATAAAATATATTATTATATTGCGTAATGTGCTTTTAGTTTTATATACGAAACACGTGGGAAATAATATATTATTATACTATCATTCAGTCGTGAACCAGTGTCGGTGTTAAGACGTTCTATACGTCTGTGTTGAGCAATATTTCAACAAACTGTACAAACGATTTGAGAAACCCGAAAGATATAATATTTTTAATAAAGGTGTCCTCCACGGAATACATTCGCGAATATAACAATAATAATATGTAACATATTTTTTCGTATCTCGGATATAATAAGGCCCTGTGATTTTACGCATGCGCAAGAATAATGGTTTAGGTATTTAAGTTTTGTTTTTCGAATAACTCGGTATACTCGTATTTCTAAGTATACGAAAAAATAAAAATTAACGAAATTTTTAGTATTTATAACGAGCATTTATACCACGGAACGGAATGAATATCGTCTTTTTTTTTTTTTTATAAAAAAAAATTCGTTTTTTATACCAAAACGTTTATAATTCGAAAAGCCCTCGCCGAAGTATACGCTGGCGTTCGTTGTCGAATATAATTTTAAACTCGTGTTCCTTCTCCGAAAAAATAAACTGTATTTAAAATTTAAAAAAAACGATTTTGCGAATACGTTTTATGTATAATAATATTTGTGTATATGTAATTATAAACAAATATTGATACAGAATAAATCGCGAGGAGCGTTTTCGTTCGAATCAAATTAACCACTAATGTAATATAATAAACGCCACGCTACTTCGATATTCCAAGAAACCCGGGTATGGCGTGTTATAAAAAAAAGATATTTCACCCGATTTTCACACAATTATTATTTCGCAATGCGAGAGTTAAAAAGCGTATTTTGAAACCCGCCGGATCGGATTTGGCGAGCTCCGAATACACGACAATAAAGACGTATACGAATAGGTGTACGCGTATTATGTTATATATAATAAAGCGTATATTAACTTTTTGATTTTAGTTTGAATAAATATCGAATATAAAATAGCTATATACGAGTTTATTTTAATTAGGTACCTATGTATAGTTTGTATTACATTTATAAAAAATCGACCATAGTCGCTTTTACCCCGTAACCATCCGTACTCTATAAAGATATAATACAGGAATTATCAAACCATACTCAAAATTTCTTAACGGGTACGAGTCCGGCTAAGAAATCTTTAAATTAAAATAGAGGAAAAACATTAAAATCCAAGATATAACATTTGCGAATTTCAAGCTTAAAACGATACCGTGTATCTTACATAATATACATAAAAATATATGTAAGTTTTAAATTTTTTTATACGTCAGTTAAGTAAATAACTATAAGAAGGGGTACCAAAAAAAAAATTTATTAGTAAATAGGGGTACCTACAGTGTTCATAATAGTTTGAGTATCCCTGATATAATTTTATACCGTCTTACTTGCGTTTTTATATGTACGATATTTTAAACGATTTTTTTTTTTTAAGTATTTTTTTTTTTTACCAAAACGAATAAATTGTTTTTTTTTTCAACAACGAGTTACAAAACGTATATAGTAATAATACTCACGTAATATGTTGATTTTATGAGTGGCTATTACTCTGTCGAACACGCTATTGCTGTTGGCTTGACACGTGGCTACGACGAAATGATGACCGTTGGGAATGACGAAAGACACGTTGGACTTGGTTATCCAGCTGGACTGGGGCGCGGGCACTATGGTAGACGTGCTGTTCTTCTCCGGTTCTCCGGCCACCGTCCATCTGATGGTGGACGGCGGATTGCTACGACCAGTCTCGCAGTTCAGGTTGACCACGTCGCCTTGTTTCGCTTCTTCCGGTCCTTTGATGCGCACGTTACTCGAACCGTCTGCAAAAACAGTATACAATATAATATTAAAACACCGTACTATAATAACCATTATTAATATTACAAGTCCCCAGGGGTGGATAGGCCCATAGGGAAAAAGGGATTTTCCCTGTGGGCCCTCATCTTGTATAATGTCAGTGGCCCCCCTTGACACCACTTGATTTTTAACAATTTTACAAGTTATTGTTTTAAAATAAGAATATACGGATAATGCGAGCAACGCGAGCATTTTTGTTATTTTGGTGGCCTTTTTAAAATTTTTCCCTGTAACAAAAAAACTACCTATCCACCCCTGCAAGTCCCAGGGGCAATAGACCGAATTAAATCGTAATCGATATGTATAAAAGTATATTATATAATATATACGATTTTGGGAACCCGTGACATAATATAATGTATTATATGTAATCTATATACTTATCGGGTAAATACAATAAACCTGGTTAGAATAAGTAAGCATCACGCGGTCTGTTGAAATTTCATAGAAGTATAGAATCGTACAAATTTAAAAAAAAAAAAAAACTATAATGCAATAATAATTATTATATTTCGTCATCGCCTTATGTTAATCGTTAATAAAGAAAAAACTATATAAAGGTATTTTTAAAAAATAAAAAAATTAAATTTTTCGCGAATACAGTAACATTATATACGGTAATATATTAAACCGATCTGAGACGCGTCAAGTGTAATAACATAATATTATCGCGGAGAGATAATTTTTGACCGTAAATATTAATATCATAATATTCGTAAGTGATGAAACGTGTAAACACGAAAATTGTAGAAACGTCATCCCAGTGTGTCATCACAGTCACTTCGGCATGAACTTTTTAATGAGTTTGACTAGGTTAGTTTTACGAAATAAACGACTATGCAGTGTCGATTTCAGAAATATTAAAACAACGTCATTGATATTCAGGTATAGACAGGTACATGACGTTGAAATTCGCACGGATATTGAAAATAATACGCTTCTTATTATAATATTACGTTATAATTATTATTATTATTATTTTAACTTAAAATTTTTAAGTGGAATCGACAACTATATTTTTTATTCGATTTCTATACATTATTAATTATTATCATAGACGTGCCCACGGGGGCAGCAAATGCTTTTTTTGGACTGCTAATTATTAAATTTTCATACCTAAATTACATTAGATTTGTAAAAAATTCGTTTTAATCAATGAAATATTTTTTTAAACAACACACGAAGAAACATAATTGTGATACTTAAAATTAACTATAAAATAAATGAAATTATGGGCTGGATTTCTTCAAAAATTGGGCCGAATTTATTTCTGCTTCCTTTGAATTTGAAATCTGCGCACGCCTATGATTATTATATTATAAATTTTTAAAATATAAATCACCGAGTCGTTCTTTTATAATATATTTAATTAAAAAATCAAAAATCATAGTCTAAAAAACGTACGTACCATATGCGTTTCACGGTATATAATATATTATAATATTATATAGTTATATAACAAATGTACAAAGTATAATATCCCCGCATAGAAGCAACACATATGTTTATAAACAACACGTTTTAAACATAATAATATTATAATATACGAGCGGATACGAAATACAGTAACTTATAAAAAAAAAAAAAAATATTAAATTTTCTAAGCTTAACGATTTATGCAATACATAATATATATAACATGGATACACAATATATCGTGGGGCCGAAGTCCGATAACCGCGTCTTAAAACGACGATAATAAATATTATTATTATTTAACGTATATATTATATCAGTGACGTAGTCAGGGGAGGTGTTTTGGTTGTAAACACCCCTTCGGTCGTATTTATGTCAAAAATGTACTATAAATAAAACGCTACGATATACCTGTGAAGGTAGGTAAATTAATTTTTTTTATTTACTATAAAAAAAATGACAAAATTTGTCAAAATGATACCGCACGTGTGCTGCGTGTAAATATAAGTAAAGTTACCCTATACAAGTTATATTTAAATATAATATTAAAACACCCCCACCCCTAAATAAATGTACGTATATAATATAATAGATTAATATATATACGATTTTCGAAGTAAATTTAATACACGTTTATAATATTACGTGTATTTTATTATAGATAACAAGAAATCGGCTGGACGAATTGAGATTTTTAATTACGCTGAAAATAGTTCTTTTTTTTTTAAAAGAAAAAAAACACTTACACGACACCGAGAGTATGACGTCGGCATATTGAGGAAGTGGGCTAATTGAATTTTTTGCCTCGCACCGGTATTTGGCATTGTTGTCCGAGACGTTGGCCACGAACGAGTACGTGCTTTCCGACACTTTTTCCGTTGTTCTGAAATATATTTCGGTTACTAATAATATTTAAATAATAATATGTATACATATAATATATAGGAAAACGCGGAGGATTTAAAAAATAAATTCAATGTCACGTTAAACGTATAACATCATAGGCGCAAATAGCTAAAAAAAAAATTGGGAGTGCTTAAGTCCCCATAAATTAGATATATTAATATGAAATATAACAACTGATTAATAAATTTTATTATTTTGGGGGATTGGATGTATTTTGGGGGTCTAAGTCCCAAATTTGCGCCTATGCGTAACACGATGCACAATGTAATGTTATTATTAAAAATTAAAATTTAAAAATAATAATTAAAAACGTTAAATAAATATAATAACGGTCTTTTAATTTCGATTCTGAAGAACAAAACGATTTCCATATATACGAGTACAATAATAATTTCCACGTGTATAATATTTGTATTTGTAAAATTTTCACAGTATTTCTGTGTGATACTGAGTGGGTATAAACGTGTGAAATTTTTATCATCATTTTATCGTCTAAAATAATGTACATAACGTGTATTTATCATACCTGTATTCGTTTTGAATCAATTGGCCATTTTTGTACCACGACAGTTGAGTCGGAGGATTACCGACTTTTGATACGCAACGCAAACTCAGGTGTTGTCCCTTTTCGATGATATCGCCTTCCGTGTATCCTTCGATGTGAGGAACTCCCGGCGGATCTATGTATAATAATATTATGCAAATTATACGTATTATATTATTTGTTTTTGTTTTTGTTTTTTTTTTTTTTTTTGATTAATTAAAGTGGTGTGAATATCCCTTTATATACCGAAAAGTCATCCGAGCGAGAGAAAACAAAAACAGGAATATTTGTTTATTAATTAAAATATTATAATAAGAAAATTTGTTCGTTTTTTTACTTATTATTTTCTCGTATATAATATATACTTAAATGTTATGTTAATTTTTCAATTATTTTTAGATGGCGATTTAAAAATCAACAGTCCATAACGAATTATTCATTTATTATTATAATAAATTTAAAAAAATATAAAAATTAAAGTACTTATATAGATTTTCCGTGTTAATGATATTACTCGCGTATTATATAATAATAAAAATGATTGGAAATAATATTTTTCTTATATTCTCACATAACACTCGTATTTGAATTGTGGTCGTAAGAGGATCCGACAGAGATTCGTGGTGCGCTTCGCACGTGTATTTCACACGGTCGTCTTCCGAAACGGCGATCACTTTTATTCGGCTTCTAACGGTGAACAGTTTCGATTTTGTCAGTTCTGTAGTCTCTTCGGTTACGTTGTCCACTCGTTGATCTATCGAGGAAAAATATATAATATGCGTGATAAATCGGATAATAATAATTATACGTATTACAACAGCGATTACATTTTTAAAAAATAAATAAATAAAAACCGAAGAATTATTATTTTATATTAAAATATTACATTATGTGTCCAACGTCTATGGTTTGTTTACAAATGCATAATAATTATAATCGCATTGTATAATAAAAATTATTTAGATTAGTTCGCGGATTTCATTATTTAAGACCAATTATAATTCCAATACGAATTCTCTGTAATATTAATATAATATGTATTAAAAACAACGAAAAACGTTCTATTTATAATAATATAATATGGGTACTTTACTACAGAAAATATACGTTGAAACATTTTTATCTGCAGACGATAATGATCAACACACCTGCAGTGGAGCAATTATGGGGAGGGTGTATGGGCTGTGTTTTTATTAAAATTTCATTTAATGACCATTGAATAAACGTTGTATTTATTTTAAATTTATAACGTAAAAGTAAGGTTAAAAGTATAATTGTAAAAGACAAAAGCAAAATAATAATTCTATAAACTATGATACGAGACACTATACAAAGTGTGGTGAACTGATAATATGATAAATTATTAAATTCCCCCCGATATTGTATTGGTACTACCTATATTTACCCCTTGTTTTTTTTTTTTTTTTTTTATTGAGGAGTTCCTGCTTTATTCATAATTTGATTTGTTCATAATATTATAAAAATATAATCGTACCTGCGCGTACAACGAACCCATTAAATAAGTTTATCAAAAGTTAGGTACCAAAAACGTATTTAGAAAATTTTATTTACAGTATGAGAGATATTTTAATTAGCCGGGCACCACCCTCGAAATAATCATAGTTGCGCCACTGGTCAACACTATAATAATTCGTATAATTTATGAAACTCGCGTGTAATATAATATTATTATAATATTGCGTAGAATGATTAGACCCTTTAAAAAATACTTGACGAAAAAAAAATCGTACCGTTGTATGCGAGTTTACGTATATTGAAACGATCGCAAAAATTTGAATTACATAAAAAATTATATAATAATTATTATATAATATAATATAGATACGAATTAAAGTTCACGAGGCGTTTTTTTCCCCAAAACTGCTGAATATTGTCGACGTTTAACTTTAAATATTACGAATATTAATTAAATTATATTACTAAAATATTTAATTATTACATTACGAATATTAATTTTCGTGTATTTATTTCCAAAAAAGCGAAAAAATTAACATAACCTATAAATATTGTAAAATATACATAATTATATATAATAATATACAAAATATGTACCATTATTATTATAATATTGTTATTATGACGTATACAGCGAGTTTAGACATAAAACGTGCGTCTTACAAATTACAATAATTGAATAATATATTATGTAGGTATAACGTGTATTATAATACGTTATACTTATAATATTATATATAGGTACTCACCAGGATTAATTTCAGTATTGCTACGAAACCATACGATTCTCGACGGAGGTTTAGAATTTCGAGCTATACATTCAATGGTAATCTCGTGATTCTCTGGTACTTCCAATTTCGATTCCGATGATTCGTGTACGATTTCGACGGACGACGGCGGAGCTGCGTTTTTAAACAATTCCAAATAAAACAAAAAAAAAAAATCGATATTATTATTCGATTAATATTTTGCCAACGCATATAATATATCCCAATTAGTAATAACAATACAATAACAATAACAATAATAATAATAATAATAATAATAAAAATAATAATATTGTAATCAAAAGTTCGAAAACCCGCAATGGCCCCAAAAGTGGATATCGGTGTATTTGTTTATATGAAATAAAATAATCAGTATTTGGTTGTTGAAAAAAAAAAATCGCATTTCACGTCGATTATTATATTATATAGGAATACTGGAATAATAATTATCATATTTAACGTATATTTTATTATATTATAATATACGCGATACAATCGTAATAAATCACGTGTCGGGTTAAAACATCTTCGTATATTAAAATACAGGGTATGTATATTATAATAAATGAACATCTGGTTTTATATATTCCCTCCGGGATTTCGAACACAAAATCACACCACAATTATGTTCGACCGTCATATAATAATAATAATAATAATAATAATATTACGAATAAAAATACTTTTATACCCTGTATAGTGTATAATATACATTAATATAGATAGTATGTACCAGCGGTGTAAAACGAATCCCCGACAAAACTGGCGTGCCACGTTTTGTCGACGACGAGGGAAAGGGACACAAAACAAATAATATGCAAGAAATTACAATTTTCCCGCGGAAAGACAAATATTTATTTTATAAATAAGTATAATATACTTATTTATAAAATATTATCACGTTATCAACAGTATTATTATATTCTATAATATAATAAGTCGAGTATAATATTATATAAAAAACAAGAAAATAAAAAAAAATCGTTGGCTTCATTAAAATTTTAACTATTACATTATTCACTCGAATATACTCGTATTATAATAATATCTTATAATATTGTTGTACAGAGATATAATATTACGTAGGTAGGTATAATATATACCTACTGTAAATTAATATTATTATCTGGACACTATCTAAAACATATATTTTATATATATATATAATAATATATTAAATTTGAAATTTCGCAAAAGGTTTCGTCGTTATACGAATGAAACTTCTAAGGTTTTTTATTTCTTATATTATATATATAAAAAAAAAAAAAAAAAACGTATATTATATCGTATTATAATATGTACCGATAGAAAAATAAAATAATATACGCGATATTATTATAATACACTACTCGAATTTTTAGACGAAGATAAATCATTTACTATACATATACCGACTGTTTAAATAATAAAAAAGTGGACGTCTGCTCGTTAATAATAATAATAATTATAATAATAATTATAATAGTTACAACATAATAATAAAAATAATGTGATGTATTATATGAGTTGTTAGTGTTCCTACACAATATGCGTGCGTGTAAACAAATCAATAATAATATCTTTTAAATTTTTGTTTACTCGTTTACGTTTAAATCGTTTCAATATTATGACTTGACCCGACGCGTACAACGTGTTTCTTTTTTTTTTTTTTTTTTTTGGTGAGGGGGTACTTTTTGGGTTTAATGGGTAATTAAACTTAACATAAATAAATAAAGTCACGCGATGCACGGATTTACAAGGAACGTGTAATATAAATAGTGATAATATGTCGTTCCCTTTCATGTACAAAAATACAAAATAATGTGCTTGAAAAGTGAATCGGGACGTTTTCGATCCCTTCGGGAATCGCGAAATATTATTAAAGAGGTCCAAGAATAATTAGAATTAAAATACCTGCGTACGACAAATAATAATAATATTATAGTTTTATCAAATATTAATATAATGTATACATTTCGAACATAAATATGATTTTTTCTTGTATATTGTTGGTTTCAATTGAAAACGTTTTTTCTTTTTTTCGTGATGACCTTTTCGTAAAACCTACCCTACGTATATAAAAATATATTACCGGAAAAACAAAAAAAAAAATGATTATTTTTCCCGTGAAATAAACCAAATATTGTGCGAAAAATTGGACGTTAAAAATATAATATATTTATTTTTTTTTTTATAGAAAAATTCCAAAAATTAGTAAAAAAAAACTAGTAAATGATATACGTTACAAACAAATTAATTATGTGTATAAATATCTTAATCGGTCAATATAATTTGTTTTTATATTTATTTTTTAAAACGAACAATAAATTTTGTCAGATTTGACGTATAAACAAAATACGCGTATAATATACGATCTGGTCTATACAACCAAACTAAATTAGGAACAATTAGGATGGCACACCGCTTTTTTTCAAATAAAGTTTTTTTTATTTCATTCGACATAATAATAATAATTCAGGGTTCGGGACTTTTTGCAGTTGCATATTTTTTTTTTTTTTTATAATGCGCGTAGAATATTCCAGATAAAAGATGAAAATTCGTATCATGATGACGTAATGAACTTAAATACAAAATTTAGTTTTGCATATATTATGTGCATTTTTCGTTATATTTTTAACTAAACGCATACTACTTCAAGATTTTTTAACATTTTAATGCATATTCGCCTTATTCTATTTTACAAACATAACTTTTTTGGTGTATATTGTGATTAAAATTTATATGGTATAAGGTATAATGTTGAAATGATTTCCCAAAATAAATTATATTTATAATATGACAGTTTCATTATCGAATAATAATCAAACACACTATTGGTAATTATTGAACTATTGATATTTATTTATATAATGTAATATTATGAAAAATTTCAATTATATGTAAATTATTAGGTATTATGTGTAATTATATTATAAAAATTTTGTATTTAAGCATTTATAATATATAAAAAAAAAATTTCAATAAATATTTTTAGCTGCATATTTTAATCATTTTAACTGCATATGTGCATGCGTATTTCGATCATTTTGAATGCAATAAGTCACGAACCCTGATTATTATATATGTATGTATATACATATTTACTAATATTTGAAACATTAAAACGCCTTATTTCAAAAATAATTGAAACTTTATAATCATAACATATAGTTAGAATAATTATATACTTGTATTTGTATAATTAACATAATATTAATAGAATTCTATTAACGGTTACTCGTGAATTTGGTATATTATTTTTAATACCGCGATTATTCGAGTATTTATTTCCGTACTTTTCAAAAATGTACTTAGGTCATGTTTACGTGAGTTTGTCGACGTATGGAGTGCACACGATTGCATAATAATATAATAATAATATGAGCAATAATATTTATACGGTTTTTAAATCTCTTATCGCCTACCTACGTTCATAATAACATGCTCGAAGTGCATCATTACATATTTACATGGGTAGGTTTGTACTAAAAAAAATAAAAAAAAGAAGAAAAATAAAAAAGCGTGTGTAGGAATATATTAATGTACGTTCAGTAATAATAAATTTGTCACGTCGTATCGGTACGAGCGACAAATCGAATGACAATATAATCCATTCAATGGAGGAATATAGCGCCGGAAAATTTCATATAATATAATTTCGGACGAGCGTTTCTGAAGACGGCATCGCCGTCTATTTGGTAGATTGAATTCTGACGAACGGATATATTATATATACCTTATTGTTTTAATTTCGCGAAATCGAGAAAAATCATATATAAAACGAACAATAATATTTCGATCAAAATCCTTTTGTTTTAATATCCTTTTGGGAAAACGAACATTTTCAAATATATATAGAACGCGAACTATATTACATTATTATACTGATATTATATTTATATATAATATATAACCTATAATAATAAAACCCAACTCCGCGTGTTTTTGGTCCGATTGCAGGACACCAAAAGAAATATCGAAATTTCACGGTTCAAAACCGCGGTAGGAAATTATTTTTTTGTGTAACACGACGTTTCGCTCACACTGTATATATGCGTTATTATTATTATTATTATTATTATTATTATTATTATTATTATACGCCGAACAAAAAAGGTCTATATAAATTATAGAAGAGAAAAAAACAAATCAACCCATTAAACCCACATAATGTGTACTGAATAATTATTACGTTACGCGTGTATGTGTTTAATTTCTTTTTTCTTTTTTTTTTTTTTTTTTTCAGAAAAATCTCCTAAGTCATTATTAGTCCAACGTATTTTATTATATATTAAGTGTACCACCCAAACGCGATCGGGTCAATTGGAACGTTATTTGAGCGTAGGTATATATAGCTCGTGTATATATATATATATATATATTATATTAAATACATAGATGCATTGGTCAGTGAAAAATAAATTAGTTTTTTCTCGATGGTCAAAAAAAACACAAAAAAAAAAAAAAACACGAAGAACCAAAAGACGCGATGATGTGAATTCAAAGCGTATGTACAATAATAAATTATTCACTGTTTTGACATACTTTATCATTCGTTCGGACGAAACAAAAAAAAAAAAAAGAAAACGTATATAATAATATAATACATAAATAGGTAGAAAAAAACCAAATGTGTCATCGGTTCTTTTTTCCCCTTTTTTTTTTTTTTTTTAATTTCCAACAGAAAAATGGAAATTTTATTTTTCTCATAGGTCGTATAGCGTATAATAATAATTCAATAACGTTGTGAATTTGTGATATAATAGTGTGAGCGCGGTGATGGTGAAGAAGTTAAAAAATAATAATATTAATTTCTTCGATTTAATTTATTAAAATCACTATACTATATATAACGTTTATTAATTTTTGAAATTTTAATTAGAACTAATTTTAATTTTTTTTTTTTTTTTCGTTTATATTCGTATAGGTATATATTTATATAATTTATGGTTATATTTTTATAATATTATGTTTGGATACCGCTCGTCAAAAATCAATTAATTATAAATAATATTATAAATTTTAAATATATAACGAACAAAAAAATAATCGTTATTTGAGTTTTAATATTAAAAACGTGCGGTATATCGAAAAAAATATTTAAATTCAACTTAAACGCGAGTTAATGGGAAACGTAGTATAATTAATTATATAGGTAGCAATTTTAAACAATTTTCAATTGATATTCGATTAAAATGGAGTCGGATCAAATGCACACACACACATATATTATATTTGTTTAATTCCTTATCCCTTGTATAGTATTTTTATTATGTTTGATGATAAATAAAATATAATAATAATATATTGAAATCAAAGCGATTTCAAATAGAATAGAATATTAATACACTGCGGACATAAAGTATGCATAATAATTTATATAGTGCGTTGATGTTATATATTTTTTTTTTTTTACTATTCCGGTTAAAAAGACACAGCAGCGCTGTTTTAATATCACATAGAATAGCATTATATAAAAATAATATTTAATAATATGTAAAAAATACGATAAATTTATTATACGATTTATAATAGGTTCCTATATTATTATATCGTGCGATCATCGATAACCTGTACGGACTTTATTAATATATAATTTATATTAAATATTCCGTCGCTACTGTTAGCTGCACACATCATTTTATAATTCGAGTTTATTATAATATAATATATTACGTTATCGAAATATCGAGTTATCGTATAAAATTAATTTTTTAAATTCGTATATATATAAAAAAAAAATACACAAAATAAAATATAAATTTGTAATTATTATTATTATTATTCTGCAGAGGAATCGATTTGTTTTCTTATTTTTTTTTTTTTCTTTCGGTTATATTTTTCTAAACCGAGCGAAATAACGATGATACATACGAATGATGATGATGATGATGAATATTATTTTATATTATATTATATGCACTATACATAGGCGGTATACTCACTCAGAACGGTCAAACGAGCCGACGATCTAATCGGTTTACTGCCGGCCGCCGGTCCGGGGCTAACTTGACACTGGTACAGCGCGTCATCCGTTATTGTCACGTTTCTGACAAGTAAATTGTACACCCCGTTTCCGGAATCGATCACCATCGAGTGTCTAGGATGTCCAGGTATTTCGGCAGCGTAACCTGTAACCGTCAGAATAATAATATTATATAATACGCATATACCTAGGTAATAGGTATACGCGTATACCTAGGTATACGTATAAATATAACACCTACAACACGTTATATATTATTATAATACGAGCGTGAAATATTTCACTCGTGTCCGCGGTTCTCCTATTTTAAAAATAGAAATTTTTTCACGCCCGTCGGCGAAACGTTCAAATTATCACTATCTAATACATATTATATATACGATAATTTGCGAAAATAAATAGACCACACGCCCATGACGTATATATAGCAGGTATAATATATTAGAACATTATTATTTATTATATCGGATACTAAAAATGGACTAAAAAAAATTTCGTTCTATTCGGATGATATTAAAAATAAAGATAAAAAATAATTTTTAATAATAATAATAATAATAATATAATTTACGTAAAACAGATTATGAAAACGTTTGATATGGATAACGAGTATTGATCGTTTTTCACTATAAATAATGAAATATTTCACATTTTTTTCCCCTAAATTACTCGTATATACGTTTTGTTAAAATTTAAAATCGTGTATTTATATTACATATACATATATGATTAGCACTATACATGAGAGAATAATACGCAGGATAACATATTTCATATTATTATGTAATCGTCCTTTTTACATAATATTATACGTGTACTCGTATAAACTATAAATGCACGCATTTCAATCGAAAAGCACTTTAAATAAAAATAATTAATTATTATTTATTGTAACAGAGAATAATTTATAAATTTTAACGTATAATTATCGGAAAACATTTATTTTATGTTACGGTATATATTTTTTATTCCTTCGATTTTTGTTATCCCTTGAGCTTCGTCTATCTTCGTAATTCGCCAATCAAGAAATACGCAACTCATACATTTACTACGTATATTTCATAAAAAATTGTCATAACTCATAAATAATTAATAATAAGGATCTTAAACCGGTCAAATGACGAATACGTTAAACTTTATATTATAATATAGTGGAATAATTTAAACATATTATTTCGAATTCGAAATTTTAGAAAGAACCAACTTCAAACATATAATTTGATTTCAATTGATCGTGAATAAGAATAATAATAAATTATTTAATGTATATAATCATATACATTTTTCATTATAAAATCTCATAAATTAACAAGAAAAATAATACGTACCTATGAGTTATGACTAATGAGTTATGAGTCATAGTCAGATGTATAAAAATAATGGTAAAACATTTCGTTTTTTTTTTGCAAAATCTATGAAAATTATAAATTAAATTAATTATTTAAGTAATTAACCTGAATTATTAGAAAGTCCGTTAGATTTAATCTATATACCGTAGTTGTTATAAATACGAATTTTTAAAATTAATTTTTTCAAAGTATAAAATACGGAAGATGTCGATAAAATCATCGATGTATAATTGTGCATATATTTTAAATTTTTTGATATACAAATAAATTTTAAAATAATAAATTTTGTAGGTTACAAATTATAATTATAAGTAGGTATTTAATAATATTATATGCACTTATATATAGTTCATATATACACACTTGTCACTTACGTATATATAACATATAAATAATTATTAGTAATATGGTATATTTCGTTACTTTCAAATTATTTTTATATTATGTAATATTTAATAATACAATTTCACATAATTACGAGTATGAAAAACATATACCTAATTATTATTACTAATGAAAAATTTAAAATTTTCAGACCACATTTTTATCTGTGTAAACCTATATGCAATTTTATCACATAAAAACAAATTTTTCGGTTGCTATTAAAACTTAGAATTCGAGTTCTAGACGTTATTATTATAATGAATCGTCGTTAACAAAATAAAATCAAAATGAAGAAAAAAATATTTATATTTATATGCGTTATTATTATTATTTAAAAGAAACGCGTTGTGTTCGATGTTCTTTAAAATAATAATATATAATAATTAATAATAATTAAAATAACTAATTTATATAGTTAACTTACCCAAGGCCAAACCATCTTTGGTCCACTGGACATCGCCAGTTATGTCTTTGATTTCGCAGTTCAAAGTAACGTTCGAACCTTCTCGTGCGTTAACGTCTTTTGGCGATACTCTGAATTGTTGTTGCTTAAAACTTGACGCTGTAAAATATTATAATAAACAAACGTGTAAAAATCAAAAAAATATTATTATTACGATCGACGAATAAAATTAATAGAAAAAAAACGTATCTATTAATCATATTTATCTTCTTTTTATAAAAAAAAAAAAAAAAAAAAAAACATATTTTTAAATATAGTATTCGTGTTTATATAATATAATATAATATCTTATGATCGTTTACATATTTAAAAGTAGGTTAATCCATATAATTTTCACATTTTAACGTAGGTACTTATATGTGAAATACATAATATTACGAGTAGGTACATTATTATTATATGTGGTAGATAATATATAAATATAATGCGTGGTAAATATAAACTGATCGATAATATCCGATATTAAAATGCGATTAAAATAACTAATATTATAATATTTTTCAGATTGTTTATCGAATTAATATAGATAAATAAATAAATATAAAAATATAATTTTATATAATAATATTTATATCAATAAATTGATACAATATATTTACGAAAAATTTATCTCACGCTATAAAATAATAAATAATACGAATATATTCTAATATTGTATTATATATAGAATATAGTAATTAATTTAAATGCAAAAAAATAAAAATAAAAATAAAATAAAAGGAATAAAAATAATTAAAAAGTGATTGCTTGCAATACACATTATGTGAAGATAAAAAATAATTTAGAAATAAATGAATTTTAATAAAAAAAACCAGTGATATTATTCATTAAAATATTTTGTTTTATTAATATATATTTTTTTCTTTTTTTCCTTATATTATATTTATACTGTTTTATCGTGAACAAATAATGACATTTATAAAAATCTGAGTATATTTAATGATAATTTAGCATCTCTCTACATCGAGAAGTAAAATTTTTTTTTTTTTTTTTGGTTTTTATACAGTGACATTTTTGCATATATAGTATCTATATAATATTATAAATTATAAAAAAAATGTTTAAATTGAATTTTTAATGAACGATTTTATATATAGGTATATTATTATTAGTATAAGATAACAACGGATAATATCATATATCAACAATTTTTGATAACCTGACAAAATAATGTCCCAATTCCCTAAACATTTTTGAATTTTAAGTATTTGTTTTTTTTTTTTTTTTTTTTTTACCATTAATATATGAATAATGAACTTCTAATATTGAATGTATTGATATTAATCTAACTTTGGACAAAATAAAATAAAATATTATTTCGTCGTTTTACTTATAATAATAATCTAATAAAATGGACCATATACGAGCATATACCTAATATTACTCTCGTATAAACAATCCATAATGAAACCATAATATTAAAGAATAAATAAAATTATAATTAATAACATATTATTTCGCACTAAGTAAAACATTGATAAAACGTTATCAATTATATTATTATTATTTTATCCGTACTTTTACTTCGGTTTTTTCCGAATAAAATATAATTCAAATTATATCGTTATTTCATTTTCACGTCGAGGTCTATACCAACTTTTCCGTTCAATCTGTCCTATTATAATGGTAAAAAAAAAAAATATGAATTTCCAACCGACTGAAATTCCATCGGAAATTCCATCTCGTTGCAAAAACCAACCACAGTACATATATACATTATAATGTCATTTTTTTTTTTCTATATTGTAACTTAAAATTTCGATCGCTGTTATTATATAAAATGTGATGAAAAGTGTGTTGTTTAAAAAAACAAGAAACGACAGAGATGACATAGCGTTCGCTTTTCAACGATACATCAATATAATAATACGAAACTACGGGCCGCGGATTTTTTTTCACCCGATTGTAAAAAAAAAAAAATTATACGTTTTTCAGGAAAAAGTCAAACGATTTTGACAGTGAATGACGATCGTACAAACGTTAAAATATGGTTTCCAGATTTAAACGCAACGATACGATGACGACCCGAATTTCACTCGAACTCTTTCTGTCTGTACAATATAACATTATAATATACACGCCGTCATTCGGACCGTGCGTAATTATCAATATTATAATATTATTACATATGACGTGTCTTTTATCTCCATGCGTTATAATATAATTATTCTTATTATTATTATTTTTCTTTTTTTTTTTCTTTTTCTTATCTCGCGGACCGATCGCAGCATAAATTTTAATTAACATGGAATAAAAACTCATTCTGTATTTTCACACGGCTAGAAAAACGTAATAATATTACGTGTGTGTGTGTGTGTATTAATATACGACTATATTATAACGCGTATGGATAGATACGAGTATAATACCGCATAAAAAACCTGCTTAATGACAAATGTGTAATTTTGAATACACAATATCACGTAAAACCTGATTTATTTATTATAAGGACTTATACCCAAATAATATTATTAAAAAAAAAAAAACGGTTGAATGGCATTTGAAAAATCGCGTTTCCGATTGACGCGTATATATATAGTAATATCGAATCTGAGATAATCAGAAAAAGTATATGTATTATTATTATACTCGTGTATAATTAATATTATTTTGTTAATAATTCAAGAACCCGACGTGCATTAAAATTAATATAATAGTCGTATCTTGTATAGTTGTATGTCATCGTCGTTGCCAACGATAATGTGTCTATTTCATATACTAACAACGCGTGTGTTTTGGATAATCGTTTATTCGTTTCGTATGTAACCACAAAAAAAAAAAAATAATAATAATAATAATAATAATAATAATAATAATAATAATAATATTGTTATTATCTCGTCCACGCGAAACACGATAATATTATTGCGCGCGTCTGTTTCGTGTTTCGACGTTTGATCGGATATATTTTATAGGCGTGAGTCGCGGCGGTAGGAGGACACTATAAAAAATGTAATAGTGATATTATTATTTTTTTAATTGCCGAACTATAATATTATAAAAAAAAAATAAAAATGATATATAAAAAAAATACAAAAAATAATAATGTTCGCGATTAATATATAATACGATATAATATTATAATATTAAGTATATTATGTTATTTTAGGTTAGGTTTTTTATTTTTATATAAAACATCCCGTGCGCTTTTCTTTTCTAATAATTTCCCGTTATTTCTATCACGTTTTTAAATATGTATTATAATTTACATTAAACGATCAAAATAATAACGATATAATATTATAATTAATTCAATAAACCGGCCGTCGTCGGGTCGTGTCTCGTGTGTGCCTCAGCAGAGTGAAGAGTGGTGTTATAATATTATTATTATGCCATACGTATATTATACAATATTATAATATTCAATTTAATGTACTCGCACATAGAATTAATATAAATATATTTGTATTTTAGATTCTGAGCGAAGCGAAGGCGAAGCGTTTTACAATAATTATGTGTGTCTTTTTTTTGTTTTTATGTCTGTGTACAATTTTACTACCCGAAATAATGCTCCGATTATCACGAATAGCATATGTTTCCGGTAGGAAAGTGGATGTAGTTGGTACTTTATTTAGGTCATTTTTCGAATTTTTCAAAATTGACCCTAAGCGGTAGAAAAAACGACGAAAAACGTCATGCATTCAAATTCTAATTAAAATTAAACGCTATGATTCGCACACCTGTATCCTGTGCGGTAGGAATATCAGCTCATTTTTTTTTTTCTTTCCATAATGATATTATTTATAATATTAAGTATTATTTTATCCATGATAATACCTGGATACCTGCAATAATACCGAGCGACCCCACACGCGACACAATATTTTGTATATTTTTTATAATTTTATGTATTATATTATATTTATTTCGACGATTTTTATTAATTTAAAATATAATAATGTCATAAATCGTAATATTATATTATATTTGTACCGGTGCGAAGAAACGTTAATTTTTATTACGTGAAAATCGACGTTTTTCCTCATTTCTACTGTATTGTTATAATGATAATATTAATTACTGAGATAATATAATATGAGTAAAATATTTTTCGTATCGTATTCTTATCATATACCTATATATAATTTTATGCGTTTGAGGGACTTGAATATGGCGACAAAACTGCAAATATACCACTAATATAATATTATACCTATTAGTGGTCATTAGCAGTTTTATCCATATAATAATAATATGGAAAATTATAAAATTATAAAATAAAATATACATTTTTTTCATAAAACGCATATTACGTATCGTTAATTAAAGCGAAAATAATCTATTAAAATTCGCACAGTGTATTTTATACTTTCCGGTGCCGCGTACATAATAATAATAATAATAATAATAATAATAGTAATAATAATAATAATAATAATAATAATAATAATAAGAGTAATAATAATAATAATAAGAGTAATAATAATAAAAGTAATAATAAATTAATAAATATTATTATATTATTATAATTAGTAATTACCGTCCGGATTGATGGCGGGACTGCGTTTTGTTCGTTTTAAACCTATATTAACTATATTATATTATAATATTATATCTTACAAGAATGAAAACGAGCGCCTGTATTACCCGTTCGCGTGTATTTAAAATACATTATATTAATATATTACAGTGTATAATAATATTATAATGTTCCGCGGTAGAATTAAAAAGTAAAACTATATATTATTATTTTCGAATAAATCGTGAGAAACTCGATAATTGTGTATTATTTCGGAAAAGACGAAAACGCTAATTGTATCCGGTTACGACGCGGACAATGCTCGGGGTTTTAAAATATATTAAGAGTCGGTATATATTTTTTTTTTATATTTTTTTATTAAAAACGAAAAACACGATATTTCTTCTATCCCGATCTAACACGTTTTAATATATATATAATAATATTATAATATATTATAATAATAATGTACTCGTTACGTTATTATTTTTATCCGCGTTATATTATTTTATGCGTGGCTAGTAAAGCGCAAGAATTAATATTATACGCGTATTAAATATTATAATAGGTACAAACATTACGCGGTAGGATGATAATGAAAAACTGTCGGACTTCTATTAATTAATTTATATCACATAATTATTATCATACCTGTACACAGTAGTTTCGATACCGATTACACGGTAAACGGGTACCTAACCGTGGATAGATAATATCATTATATACCGCGTTTATGATGTTATAGGTACCTATACCTATCTGTTTTACATTTGTATAATAATATAACACGTATAATTAGTAGAAAAAAAAACAAATATGGTCATTTTTAATAATAATAATACGACGTTGTGGTTTTATTATTCGTTAATACGACGTACATAATTATTATACATATTACTTTCATTTCTAATATATTAATAGTAAAAAAATTAAAATTATAAATATTACCTAATAATACTGTGTGAACGAATTAATTTTAAAAATTATTTTTAATTCTTATATTTTAGATTCTGAGCGAAGCGAAATGTATTGGTTTTTACAATGTCGTGTGCCTTTTTTTCTTCCTTTTTTTTTTTTAAGTATGAAGACACTACTCGAAATAATGCTCTGATTTTCACGAATAGCATATGTTTCCAGTATGAAAGTGGATGTAGTTGGTACTTTATTTAGGTCATTTTTCAAATTTCTCAAAATTGACTCTATGCGTTAGAATTAACGACGAAAAAATGACAAAAAAAAAAAACGGCAATATAATATTAGGTAATCAATATACCTACACTATCTGACTGAACTTCGCTTAGAATCGTTTTTTCGAACGCAATGGTTTATCATTGCATTCAAATTCTAATTAAAATTCACTATGATTTGCATACCTATATCCCTGTGGCAGGAGTATCAGCTCGTCTTTTTTAAAAAAATTTCACTTACAATAAGTCATACATAATCATAGCCGGATTAAAGGGTAGCATAGAGGCATTTACCTCCGGGCGCTAAAAGAATATCCTATTTTTAGAGAAACAAACGATTACGAGTAATAATTGCAAAATTCAAAATTCAACAAAAAAAAAAAAAAAAAACTGGTTTGAAAGGTTATTAATTGCGAGTGATAAAACATATTGTTATAGAATAATATTAATAAATAGCAAATTATAATAAAATATTGATTTCATATTTATAAAAATATAAGTTTTGAATCACGTAGGGAGATTTAAACGTACTTATGCCCCCCGGGGGGCGTTGAATGGGGCCTTGATCCGATTATAATATTATAGGTTATGTTCATAAATAATATCGACTATAAAACGAGTATTTGCCAATTATTAACCAGTAACAAGAAGAAAATTTTATTATATTTTTTTACCTAATATTAATAATATATTCCTTTATATATGCGGTTATACAAACATAGAGCTGCGACGATATAATCAAAATTCTACGTTCTGCAGCTATTTTTTTTTTTTTTTTTTTTGGTTTTATTATAAGTATGCAAAATAGAGACGAAAATCGGAAAATGTACGTGCCCATAATACGAAACAAAAAAAAAAAACAAAAAAATGATAATTCAATACCTACACACAATATTCTATAACTATTTTGAATTTTTTTTTTTTATTTAAAAACATTCGCCTTTAAACGTGCAGTTTAAACGTCTTCGCTGAGGTGCGAACGTCGGAATATTAAACAGAGATTCATTATAGAGACATATAGGTACAAAATATATTTCTATTTTTAAATATATATGATTGCCGCGAGATGAAATTCTGATCCGTCGCGTATTATACTTTCAAAACCCCGCGCGTATATCGAATTACGTTTTTTTTTTTTTTTTTTTTTTATAATATACGGATGAAAAAAAAATAAAGGAAACGTATAAAATCTATACGTTGACGATTAGATATATTTGTAAATTCTATATATGTAAATCACGATATAATCGCATAAAATCAAATACAGCGAGGTATAATAATATATAGATATTATATTACGATATTCTAAATATAATAAATTTAAAAGAAATCGAAAAAAACAAATCAAAAATCAAAAAATTAAATCTATGTTTGGAAAATACACACGTTTATACCTATATACTCCGCGTGGGTATCGATTACGAATATCGTATAATTTAGTAGGTAGGTATATATTATATACATTTATACCTATTGAAAAACGAAAAAGACAAACAAAAATATTATAATATAAACTTAGAATAGAACGACGGAAAATGTAAATTATTAATTTTGAACTCGCGTGTGTGGATATCATAGAGAAAAAACGCACGCGGGCTTACAATAATAATTATAATATTATATGATGGAATAACGTTAAATCAAACGCGAATATTATTATAGGTAGGTACGAGTTATGCGTTTAAAATAAATACGTCACGAAACGTTTGTAATATTGTATTTTTCTTAGTCTCGACCGTGAGTACAATACAATAATACAGGGGTTACGACTTCCCAGAAGTCTGAAAACTTGGAAGAAACGTACAAAATTTATATATAAGTGTACATAGAAAAAAGTAACGTGTAGGTGTCATATTTTTGTATATTTTTGTCCCCCTAACGTAGGTGTGTATACGCGACTACGCGAAAATGAAACGCGTCTTCGCGTTTAAAAGGGATTTTCCAAATAAAATAAATTTTTGCAATTTTTCCGACGTCGTATTGCGTTACTATCATATCATCTGTTTTATAACTTTATCAAAATTATAACCGCGTTAAAAGTACCGTAAATATACGTAATATAAAACAAAAATGTGTTAAAAAAAAAAATAGTCGCAAAAAAATTGAAAATTTATCGATTTAGTATAATATTACTCATCGTATATTCGACTATATATTATATTATTATAGTATAAAAATAATATTAAAGCGATAATATATCGACATATCGTACGTAATTGCCGTATTATTAACCATAAGTCGTAAAAAATAAATAATATACGAAAAATACAAACGCGAGAAGAATATAATATTATAATGTTACGTTTTGATTAAGATGATATTTGAACGCAACGATAAATCATCGCATTCGAACACGAATATAGTATGATTATAAATTAGTGATTAAAACTACGTTGACACGTTTATTAAAATTCGTTACATATGTACTTATATTTAAATATAAATATCAAAATTGTGATTACTGGATACATAATTTTCATTCTCTATATTATAATAATATTCATTTCAAAATAAATTTAAAATCGAAGTTTTCGAAATTTTATTCGTTTCCATGATTATTGTCCAATTTTCACACGTAATACTGTAATATTTTAAACTTTAAAAATGGTATAAAATAAATTGTGCCTTGCGATTCACAAAATATCTTGGAAACTAAGTTAAGTAAATATACTCGTATATCAAATATTTTTGAGATAAAAATAAGAATTTTATAAATAAAAGTTTTACGAAAAATCAACGTTCCAAAATGTTTGTCCTATATTATGTATAATAAAAAATGTTCAGGCCTCTATAACTTCGATGCTATTTCTTTAGTTATCCTTATCGTATAAAATATATTTGAAATCGTGATCGTCAAAATCACAATAATTTCCGCCAATATTTTCGTATCCTTTTCCGGTTTTGTAGTTTTTCCTCTCAAGTAATTTAAGAAAAACGACCTAATTAATATCTGAACCGCCGCCTACTATAGATATTATTATGTAATTCTATACCGGAATCGCAATATTAATATTTGGTATTCGTGGTAATCGCGGTCCATTATTTCTGATCTAAATAACGTCTTCAAACGTCTACATATAACATATAATATAAAAACACTAATATCGTTGTAAAACCAATATAATACACTCGCTCAGGGCTCACAATCTAAAATCGAATAAAATGAAATAATATATGTATAGGTTAGGTTATACATGCAGTGCTTGATTTTGGGGAGGGGCGACTATTTTTTTTTTCCTTTTTGAAACTTACCCCTAATATTTCTTAAATTTCCCTTAACAATATAGTAGTAAGTATATCATAATACTAAATAATTTTGGGAGAACGTTAATTTGTTTTTTTTTTTAAAAAAAAAAAAAGTCCCATAAAGTCCTTTTTCTTCTATTATTTAAATCTTATTTCAAGGGATATAAAATTAAACTTTACTTAAATTTCACACAGACCCTCGTCGAAACTTTTTATTTTTGAAAACGCGTTACCGGGGGTGTAAAATACGGTATACATTATAATAATATCTCCCACGCCGATCTACTATATATTATACTATACTTAGGTATATACGTATATGTATATATATATAATAACATCACGAACCGAAATATCCGCGTGTCGTTATTGCGTGAGACGCTCGCGCCATGTATTTTTCCAAAAGAGAGAAGTCTATATATTATAATTACCATCATATATATATATATATATTATTATTAATATTATTATACGTACCTAATATGTGTGTGTGTGTGTGTGTGTTTACGGCTAAGAGAAGTCGTAAATTTACATATGGTTAACAGCTGCGACGGGGTGGGCCTCTTGCCGAGAGAATATTATAATATAGACCGCTCTGTTGTCTTGTCGAGAGACGGTATATAAAAATATACGAAAACGGTCGTGTAAAATAATATTGTTATCGCCGGAGCGTCAACGCGGGAGAGGTTTGTAGAAAAATAAAAAAAAAAAAATAATAATAATAATAATATAAACACACGCGTATGATATGTATTCGAGTACAAAATACAATGTGCGTATTTATTATTATACTCGTGTATACGGTCGCAAAAAGTGTAAAAAAAAAATAATAGTATAGACCCGAGGGAAAAAAGTGTGAGCTATTTTCGTATTTTTTTTGTATTTTTTTGTATTTTTGTATTTTTTTTTTTTTTTGTTCTATTTTAAATACATTTAATATAATACAAGACACCAATTAGTTTATAGCGGTCGTGCAGTCTTGTGGTCTCGGTTTACTCTTTCGCGAGAACCGCGTGTTCTTGTAAAATAGCATTTAGCAAAGCGTGCAGATGTGACGGGCGAGTACAAAAAAAAAAAAAAAAAAAAAAAAAAAAAGAAAAAAAATCACACGCAACGAGAACGGAAACGTAATATATATTATAAAATAGATTATATTTTATACCCGTGACAATATTATTATAAAAGTCTGTTTAGTGTCTGGTCGATTTCGATTTGAAAAAAATCATAACCACAATATATTAGGTAGGTTACCTATAGTATACCTGGTATATAATATATTATGTACCGCGTTTCACTCGAAAGTTAAATTTTTCCCCTCTTTACCAATCGTCTCGTCTTTAATAAATTTAAATACACTCGACCTTTGGTATCAAATTTTTTATTATTCTCTTATGATTATTGATTCGTATATAATATGACGGAGTATAAAATTAAAACGAATCGGGCGGTATCGCCCAACACTAGAAGAGTGATGTCGTTAAAATAATAAAATCATAAATATTTCCTATATATTTCAATAGTTATTATTATAATCTATTTTACAATTAATTATATTTGGATAATACGCGTATACTGTGGTAAATAAATATTTGTTTAATAAAATAAAAAACTACGTGTAAAAATTATACGTATAAATATTATAACAAAAATAAAAAAATAAAAAAACTAAAATCGTCCCCTTCAATGGCTTTTTTTTTTTTATTACCCCAAGGGTGGCGGCCACGCATCACCTTATCTTACGTCGGGTCCTCGTCGCGTACTCGTATTATATGACTCGCGCGGAAAATTGTATTTATAATTGTGTTTTGTGTATATTAAAATTAAAAGACAAACATTTTTTTTTTTTAAATTTAATTACGTAAAATACATAATATTATATTACGTATAATATGCAGTATATATATTATAATATAAAACAATTAAATACAAAAATAAATACCAAAATATGAAAGAAAAAATATTTTAATCGTCTATAAAATAAATACAATAACGTGTTATAATATGTATAATATATCTTGAATAATACACGCACAAAGTTGTAGTATTCAACGATTTGGCTATAATTACAATATATTATAATAATTAAATA
Source organism: Tetraneura akinire (assembly GCA_021307375.1). NCBI lineage: Eukaryota > Metazoa > Arthropoda > Insecta > Hemiptera > Aphididae > Tetraneura > Tetraneura akinire. The sequence continues at coordinate 72,585 of JAIUCT010000015.1, forward strand.
TATTATTATACTACTGAAAGTTATTGTTACAAATGTAAACCGTAGAACGAACGTTTTACAATTATTTTTAAATAATAAAATAATAATTATGGCAAGGGTGCACCTAAACATAATACTAATTAACAATTCCATGTGAAAAATGAGCGTAATAATTGTAAAAAAAAAAATCACGTACCCGTAATAAGGTATAATATAAATTAACAATTATTTTACGAGGTTATTGTTACGTATATAAGAAGAAGAAAAAACACTATATATAATATTATAATAATGTTGTAAGACGTTATAATATATAACATAATATTATTGTGTATATATAGCGAATATTACGTTATTGTTGTAAATTCGAATAATATTGTAGAAACGGGTTGGGCAATGAGAAGATGGTATATCAAAATTAGTTTTTTCCTGCTTCGTATCCGGTCACTAAAAATTCATTAGATTAAAAAAAAAAAATGTATTATGATAATACGATATTTTATACGTTTTCCGCACCGTGATCTGTTATTATTATTATTATTATTATTATTATTATTATCATCGTCAACTGTTTATATTTCTATATATTATTATAAATAATATAATATAATATAAAACACGAAAGAAAAGAAGAAAAATAAAAAAAGTCTGGACCGAATCGCTCCGTGTAAACATAATTTTATAATATAAACTGCACCTGACGAATCTTGTGCAGCTGGTGTTATCCTCGATTAATGACGATCAAAGTATCAAACTGTAGTGAGCAAGGTGTATCTTGACCACCTGTTACTTTACGTAACTTATATATATAGTTTTATTAAAATAATATATAAAAATTGATAGTTTGTTGTCCACAAAAATTTTTTTTTTTTCCATTATTGATACGTAGGTATTATATTTTTCGTTCGATTCGTATATAATACAATTGCCAACGCGCTGTTAAAATCGTTTAATATAATGTATTATTACATTATGAGAATATATACAAATTTCACACTTGCCACAATAGTAAAGTTACGACGATTGTTAATTATTAGTAATTTCGATTAATTCGTTACGAGTTCAGTAGTAGATTAAACAACTTTTCCATCTTGCACGCAACAGTATAACACATATAATATGAATCCCATTAATCGAACAACAACAAAAAAAATTATCTTCTTGTAATGTATATAATATTGAATACACATTGCAGCGCCCGTGTATTTATATATATCGAAATCCGTTTAGAATTATATTTTTTTCCTACAAAATAATAAAAATATGACTTTTTAAAATAGGTACTATAGTATTCGGGTACGTAAAAAAATTCACTCGGTAATTTCGAAATTCCAAAAAATTTTAAAATTCTTAAAAAAATAAATAAATAAAAACAAAATACGCTGCAAAATAAAATTTCACACTTGAATCCAAATTTTATTTTTTTACCTTACCTATAGCTATATATATTCATAATTATATGTATTATACTTATTACATCTTTAAAAACGACTGTATTATAAGTATATGGTCATATTAAAGAAGATTTATAGACCTAATAATTTGCCTTGTATAGTAACATAATTGTTAGTTGTTATAATTATAATATTCAATAACTCATACCATATTTTATGAACACGAGAAATGAAGTCTAAAAAACTTTAGACCTCTTAACGAAAAATTCCTATTTACGTGCTATTTTTTAGAGCACATTGATTCGTTTTTTTATAATATTTAATTTGTTATTATCATTCGTTTTCACTTTTAAGTACAATATACATCATAATATTATAATATATTAAACACGTGTTATATGCGCTTATCGAAATATATCACGAATTCCAACGATTAACATGAAATTAACGAGTATACAAAACTAAATAAAAATTGAGTACAACGATAATGTTATTTATATAATATTATTATTAAATTTATTTTCGATGTTAAATTAAAATTTGCTAGCGCAAAACTATTAATTATATATAAAATATATAAGTAATATATAATTGAAATTGTTCAATCATCGCCGTCTTGTTATAAAATACAAATTACGATAAAGCATCAAATTAAACTATATCTACGATCGTCAATAAACAATTTGGGATTAGATTAGACTTAGACATTTTGGGATTTTAGCCTTTAGGAAATTACTAGACGCACATTGTGTGAGACGGACTATTAATAATATTAATATTATCACTTCGCGGGTTTACACATATTATACCCTTAATATCTTGGGTAGTATATACTAATAATATTTGCTCGATTCAAATTATTAAATCCAATTCGTTCTGGTCTTCCGGGTAAAAAAAATTAACGAATTTTTAAAAATTAAACGATAACAAAATGTTCGATGAGCGACTTGTATATTATATAATATTGCTCACTGCATGGACTTAAGTAGAAAACATGTTTTGGGAAGTGTTTTTGAAAATGAATAATTGAAAATTAGAATTATTATTTTTTTTAATAAACATGCGGAATTTTATTGTGAAAATGATCTACACTCACAATATTTTATTATATAAAATAAACGTGTAGAAATAACAAAAAATTACAGGACTAAATCTAATTTCCGTGAAGTTTTAGCCATTGTATTTAGACACTATTATAATATTGTGAAATGAATTGACTACTAATAATAATAATATTGGTGAATATTGGTAAACCTCTGATTTGACAGTTGAGACGAAAAATAGTACCTATATATGTATTATATTATCGTGCCTCGTGCAGATACAAAAGAAAAATGTTTATGATAAACGTTGATAACAAAATATAAGAAATAAGAGAGACGTTTATCAATAACAATTATTTCTGCATGTATAGCTGAGATACGTCCGTGTCTGTATAGGTACGTTTAATTAATAAATCCTGTTTAAGTGGTTTTGTTTTTAGTTAAATTAAAATTAAAATTTGTTAGAATTAAATTTTTATTTTACTTTAGTCAGTGTTTCATATAAATACAATGTAATAATATTATACCTGTCTTTTAAAGTATATAGTATATAAATTTTAATAATTAAACAACCATATACAAAAATCCAAACATTTTGAGGGTTGTTTGAAAAAACACCCCCTGCGTACGTGCCTGTAAGGCTGTACAAACAGTCCGAATTATGCGTGTACATATTATTATAATTAATTAACTATATATTCTTATATACGTATACTTGAAGGATGTGTTCGTAAAAAACGTTCAAAAAATTAATATTCAATTACATATTAATGTGTATAATAAATAAATCAAAATTTATAGTACGTAATTTATTCAATTCGATGCCAATAGGTTTTCAATCAAACGATTTACTCAAAATTTATATAGTATTAAAAATATTGATATTCAAAATAAAAAAAAAAATATTATTCAATTCGTTATTAAATTGTATAAAATAAATTCTTAAACTTCACGTATAAACGTATACAATATGTCAATAATATTATAATATATTATGTACGTAGGACGATTAGAATTTTATATATAAAATGTTACAGCTGCTATATTTTCTTGTTTTAATATGAAATACAGAGGGGGGGAAATGTAACCCTATATATTATTATTATTATTATTATATATATATATATAAGATTATTGAATAAAAAAATAAAATTTACACGTTGTCTCGTATACATATATAACACTTTTTTGCGAATTTTTTTATTACATTTTATAGTTTGGTATATCACGTATTATCTCATATCAAATCGCACAACTCTTTTGTTATAATATAATAATAATAATAATAATAATAATAATAATAATAATAATAATAATAATCTTATAACATACATATAGGTCGTAATATGAAAACGACAAATGACAATCGTATAAATTGGAAATATATATTATTGGAAAGTAGGTAGTAGGTACATCGTACATATATAATATTATTCTATTATTTATTATATATGATGTGTGTGTGTAGTCATAAATTTTATAATTTCTCCAAAAACCATATCTATACACGCGGTTATTGATATTTATATTATATAAAGTTTAGTTTGAGCGAACAGACAGTATTTATTTATACGTGTACATTATTTTTATATTATATATATATAGGAATATATGGTGTCACCTGCCATGTTATATCCCCTATTTTCAGAATTGAATATACCGAAACACGAACGATATAATATTTTAATAATAAAAATATTATATTGGAACGATAATACGTTTATTATTTTAGATAGATAGGTACCTACCCCCACTATACATTATTTAATACTTTGGAAAACATCGTCGAGTGCTATTCAATACCATATAATATATAGAATATTTCTAAAATTGGATATTTTAAAAATCAAAATTAATGGAAACTAATTCTATATAATTGTATTATATTCGAAATCAATTCATATAGTTTACGCGTTTACGGGTACTTATTACAGTATACAAATTTTAATCCGATAAACGTACTTCCGATTTCCGTTGAACAAATTACCATGAAAATCATAATTCCCTGTATGCGTATATATAGGTATGTTCTTGGAAATTATAATTATTTATTTTTCGTAAAATATATAAAAAAAAAAATATATACATAAATATAGTCCGATATTGCCAATACCTACGGTTAAACGCTTTTAAGTTATAATAATAAACCTCGTAATATATAATATAAAATGTAAAACTTATTTTATTCGAAATAAATAGATCGCGTATAAAACTAAATAATATAATAATAATAAAAATAGAAGTTGTAAAGATATTTAAACTGTATATACAGAAGTAAATCTCGGCCGACGAAATGCGTTTTTGGACAGAACCGTATGCGTGTATTAATTAAAAAGTTAAAACTCGACGATATTATTGACTTTTCGTGTTTTACGATCGTGTCTATATTATTGTATTATATAACGTATATCATATTGTCATAAAACGAAAAACACGTGTTCGCCATATTATTTACCGATTACGTGTTTATTATTATTTTTTTACTATATCGTTATTTTTTTATATATTACATTATAACTAGACGGTTCTATTGAAGTTTATTATTATTTTTTTTTTTTTTTTTTACTATTATTATTATTATTATTATTATTATTATTATTATTATTATTATTTAAGTTAAATATCGATTTATTTATTTTTAACTATTTTTTTTTTTTTTTTTTTTTGTATTTTCGACTTGACTTTATATTATATTTTTAGAAAGAACGGTTGGAAAAACGATATTAAAAAAATAAATAAATAAAAATATTAATTGTATAATATATTATATTATGTTTTGATAGCAGGTTGCAAGTATATGATGTGTTATGTGTACGTACTAAAATAATCCACCGTTCTATATTACCATTACATTATACGTCTATATATACGTGGAAAATATAAAATTTATAACGCGTACGACTATATAGTGTAATATTATCATAAATTATTTATTATCAATAACCAATACGGTACGTGATTTATGACACACAACACATGTGCCTTTTGTCGAATACATACCATATTATAATATTGTGTTTTTTATATTTTTTTAAGATAACGTCTTATTAAAAACGATGAACGCCCTTCTGCGTTGCGTCCGAGTAAAATAACGTGACGTGGTACTGTAATAATAATAATAATAATAATAATAATAATAATAATAATAATAATAATAATAATAATAATAATAATAATAATAATAATAATAATAATAATATATAAAATAAACAGTATAGGCCAATGGAGACATAAAAAATAATATTATATATTTAAAAATAAAATATAAAATAAAATATGATAATATATAATATTATATTTTTCTCGTATATAATCGGGGACATATACAATATTACAATAATAATATAATTAGTTAAATTATATCGAAAAGTTAAGTTTTAATTTTTTATTTCTTTGTCCCCCACTATTATACGAAAATATATATTACAAATAATTAAAACGATATACGTTTATGTAAATATTGTGTTTTCGTATATTTTTATACTATTTACAATATTATATAGTATATATTATTCTGTTTAAACGTGTAAGTTGTTTGACCTCTATCGCGGCGTGGGCACCACGAGATATCCACAATAACTACCATATAATATTATTCACGGTAGGTATGGTATATTATATTATATATAAAAAAATAAAATAAAAAATACTATTGCACAGTTGCGCGCCTCTATGGCGATGATATTCTGACGCGTGTACCGCGGTATAAGTATAATATTATTATACCAAATGGACACCGCGATATGAACGAAAAACGAGAATTCAACCAAAAAAACATTCATATAATAATATAATATATCCTAAACTCGGAAACTTATAAGATCGCATAATAAGACCAAAACGCACGCACACGCACCCGTCATGGGACTCGTGGCAACGCGCCAGCTTGATGATGATCGTATAATATACATATTACAATAATATTATATAAAAGTAACAATAACGATAATATTGCCTAAATTATTACGACAAAGACAGTCTCTATCGGTTACCAACAACGACCACGACCGCACCACGTAGAGTAGTACTTATAAGATCGACGGGGTGGTAAAAACCGGAAGTTGGGTCACAGGTTGCAGGCTGTGCAGGTGCCGAGGCGCGACAGGTGCCCCGCCGACGTTGCTCCGAGCCGGACTCGCTCGCGGATACCGCGTCAGACGGCGATTATAATATTATCAGGTACGAGTGAATTATATTCTCTAATATTATCGCATAACGCGTATATAATATACAACAAGTCTATCGAAAAATCGAGTTTAAAAAAAAAAATAAGTGAAAAAACGGTAGTCGTATATTATAATAGGTATATGATACGTCTTTGGCCATCTCCATCATGGTTTATATTATACGTATATACGATCTCCCAGCATTTAGGTATAAATTATTATACTCCTTGATCATTTCCGCAGTGGGACTCCGCGATCGAGTCGAACGGAAGAAAAAAAATTGTTTTTTTTTCGTATCGTATGACGTGTTATACCATCGAAAATTTTACATAAAAATCTTGTGCTCGGAAATTCACTCGAACGCACAACGTCGGACGTTAACATCACACACGATTTCGATGAACATAATATACGAAAAACTATCGTGTAAGGTTAATTTTTGGGTGGAAAAAATATATTATATTCCATACGAACGGTTCCAAACGTCGAGGCGACCTACCTAACTTCTTAAGCAATAATATTTTCGAAATACGAATATATAAAAAAAAAAAATAAAAAAAAAAAAAAGCAAAACAAATAATAATACGCGTGTAGGCAGATAAGTAGGTATATAAAGACGTATATCTCGATTGTATATTATAATATTTAATCTGTCGAGACGTTTTTTATTTGTATTTTTTATGTTTTCTCTGTTAATCGTGACATTCGACTATATACGTGAACGACGTAACGAAATCGCAAACACAAATTTGAACTCGTATAATACGTAATATTATAATACGGTCCTCGTTCGGTTTACAATTTTTACCACCTCGACGAGTGGTCACTTATTCATCGTTATTACGAGTGTGTTGCACGTGACGTTTAAAATAATTTTTAAATATCGTCTATTTCAGTGATTCCTAACCTGGGGGCACGCCCCCCAAGGGGGGCCTAAATACATTCCTGGGGAGGCGCAAGTAGTCATTACGAAATACATTGTTTTTTATTTTTTTTTTTATTTATGTGGAAAAACTATAAAATTAATAATTGTCCATTATCATTCATTGGCTCATTGCTAATTACTCGTTATCTGTGTTAATAATTAATAATAAATAAACTACATTTTTATACTTTCTACATTGTAACTTAAATAAATATTTAAAAAAATTATTTTTACTTATTTCTATATTTTAAACCAAATAAACCTTTTTTAAAAAATTTTAATTTTTGGGGGGGCGTGAAATTTTTGAAAATTTACAAAGGGGGCGTAGAATAAAACAGGTTGGGAAACACTGGTCTATTTTAAATAAATTGTTTAAAACGCGCGTTTCGATAAAAAATTTACGCGCATAAACGCGTGTATTATAATTTATAATAATAATAATAATAATAATAATATTATACCTTATAAGGAAACTACCGCGATTTGGCGCATAATATTAAAAAAAAAAAAAAATATCGTATACACGAACCGCATAATAAATTGTAAATTTCGAACGTACACATTACAATTATTACAGTCAAGTTCGAGTGTATATTATTACGCGTATCGTTTTTTTTTTTTTTTTTTATCTACACGCGAATACAACAGATATTAATTTGAGCGTTGGGATTATACCTAAAAAAGGATTTTTTTTTTTATTCGAAAACAATATTATTTCGTCGAAGGCGTATACTATTTCATGTGTTTAATTTTTCCTATTTTCTTACACGTATTTATTATACGAAAATTTTATTACTAAAATCGCCAAATTTGGCATTATATATAATAATATATCGAGTGTAACGGGGCAAATTCATAATATATTCGTATTATGTGTTATATTAACGTGTTGGTATTTTTTATTTTATTACCAATATCACGCGGTATATAATCGGACAGACGGTATATTATATGATGATAACATAAAATATTTACGCGAGGTAAAATGTTTTTTTTTTTTATTTTCCCCCGGAGGTCTTATCGTGTAAAAACAAAAATTTTCGTTTCGAAATATACAATAACATAATATAATAATAGTCGTAAAGGTACGATATTTTTATTTTTATATATATATATATATGTATATCATTATTGTTTTCGTTACGATATAATAATTATTACGATTTCGGTCGATCGTGTGTAAACGGTCTTCGGCTATAAGCGGACAAAACGTCTTGCGCACGCAACTACCGGAGTCGTGGATGTTAGGAAATCAGTGAACGAAATAATAATAATAATAATAATAATAATAATAAACGAATTTGGGACAGGTTTTAATGTACATAATATAGAAACAACACAATCGATGTTCTGGTCTGACGGAGACACGGCGTGTTTTTTAAATATATTATTATGACGCGTTCAAACGAAAAATAAAAATATATCATTTCAGTGTCCTATAATACGAATAACATTATTTAAATATTATTATAATGCTCGCGTATATTACACATCATCGGGTCGTATACTCGAAATTCGTTTTTGTCCCGAGAATAATAATTAATATAATATTTATAATATTATATTATATAACACAGGTATATACACGGGCGTATACGAGAAATCAAACGGATTTAATCAAATTTCACCTTTCCATGACGTTCGATCTCGTTTAATTTTACATAAAGTGATTTTTAATTCGTATTTCCGATTGATAAATATTATTATATTATTATTTTATTTACACGGTCGTATACGATATAATTGTATTATTATAAAAAAATTACTATTGATCTAGGAGTCAATATCGTTTTTTAAGTTTTTTCAATATATATTTTTTCCTTCCCAACTGTCGAACCCGACAATCGTTAATACCTTATTATAATATTAATATTGTTACCTGTTATTCTATGTACGATTCGCAATTTTATTACTTATACTAATACTTTTCGAATGATACGCAAAATAATATTCGTATATACGTCTCAATTACTATTTTATAATATAAAACACGCGAATTATTTTCTATATCCGTTCGATATCTTTTACATAAAAATAATAATAATAATAATAATAATAATAATAATAATAATAATAATAA
>JAIUCT010000015.1:82800-135129 GCA_021307375.1 Tetraneura akinire
AATAATAATAATAATAATAATAATAATAATAATAATAATAATAATAACAACAATAATAATAATAATAACAATATTGTACGAGTATACGAAAACCGCGTATTGTCTTGGCAGTGTATCAACACGGTTTTTGTTTTCTGGTATTATTTCATTGCCAAAATAATTGTAACGAAATCTAAAAAGTGCGAAATATTTTTCGTCGGGGGAAAAAAACAAAAATTAACTATATATATATATATACTTGAAATATATACGCTTGCATAACGTAACAATTGAATTATTATAAATACACACAAAACATTTCGGATCAAACAATAATAATAATAATAATAATAATAATAATAATAATAATAATAATAATAATAATAATAATAATAATAATAATAATAATAATAATAATAATAATAATATTTATATAAGTATTATATATACGCGTTATGTGTAATATACAGATGATTTTATTGAAAGGTAATACACGTCTATTGTTCTGAATCGAAAGACGAGAGAGAGAAAAACTTGTATTATACATTCGTAAAATGTATAAGTATATATTTTCCGTCCTCGTCTGTCTTGTCGAAAAGTATATAATCAGAGTTCAAGAAACCGCGAAGATTCATCTATATTGATAATTAATTTATATAATATGTCTAATAATACTCTAAATTTTGATATACAATAAGAACAAGGAGAAATTACTATATTTCGTATACTTGACAGGGCTGGATCGGCATGAAATATAATCACTGACATAAAAACTGTTTCGATTAAATGCACACAATTTCACAAAACTGCAGTTGTACTGGTCTCTGTTTATTTTTTTATTTTTCGCCGATCGCCTCATTATTATCACTATTCGTCTATGTCGAATGAAACCTTTCAATGCTTAGAGGGGCCCACCGAGATCCTGGTCTGGACTACTCGGGTACGTATACACAATACTACGTCGTTTTGCGATAAAATAATATAATTATATTAGTTATGTATATATACCGAAGTGAAAATATAAAATTTTAAATACACGGGCGTATAAAAAATCGATCGAAAAAAATAAATATTGTATGGATCCATTTTACGCCGTTTCGGAATCGTGATATGAAAATACGAAACGTTCGAAACACGAATATAATATTATATTTTTAATCTAAAAGTCGTAACGTAAGTGCAATATTTTATTACAGGGTGACGGGTAAATACCCACCCACGTATATTATACCGGAAACGATAATATTACAATAATATTTTATTACAATATCACAAAATGTTAATTGATTGGCTAATCGACCGTATGGCCGTTAATAGACAACGGAGGGTTTATTGATAAAATAAAAAATAAAAAACAGGGCGTTTAAAATATTAAAACTTAACCAGCTCATATTCATTGGAAATAAACTTCTATAGCCACCTATATCGATAATAATACGTTTTACTTTTACCGATAACTTTATTTAATTCTATTTAAATTAATTTTTTTTTAACTTCAAAATAATCGCCCCGACGGTTTAACTATATTAGGTATAATATATTTATATAAGGTATATCGCATATACGGTGTAGGTATAGGTTCAATCACAATTTATATTTCAAATCTCATTTAACCATTCGACCACCTTTCCTCACAAACGTCAATAAAACGATTATATTATATCATGTATACAAGAGTATAATAATAATATAATATAAACTATTTAAATATGTGTCGATAAATCGGGATGGTAACTGCAATAATTCATTCGTGAAACTGTTGAATTGACTACCGGACTATACCACTACCACGGTAGGTAGGTACGTAACATATATATATTATATTGTATAATATTATTATAATAATAACAATCGAAAAGGAGACTTCAACTAAAATAACGAGACCGCCTGTCAATTATTAATTTCACCGTAGTTACAGCAGGTATGTTCGGTTTTGCGCGACAAAAGTTTCGGTCAAATCAGATCGAGATATTATTATTATTATAATATTATTATTAATCGATGTTCGACGTTAATAATTATTATTTTCAAGTATTCGCGGTTAAGTTGTGACCCGTGTTTTCCAAGTCCGGGCGGTTATGATAATATTATTATAATAATATTTGAACGAAGTTGAATTGAATTTTAAATACGTGATAAAATATAAAATATAATAGCGTTTGATAATATGACTTTATTCGTAAATATATTCGTATTATTATTATTACAAATACAAATAAATAAGTCCAAATAATATTGCGTCCAAAATAACGATATTATATTAATGTGTATATTATATATAGTTTGTTACATTATTATAATATGTAATTAATAAATATTATATGAAATGGTAAAATGTCATGTACCTATACAATAATACTATGTTATATTAATTATTATTATCGAGAACGAAATATGTTCCCGACAGTTAGAATAGTTTAATGATCGACCAACGTTCCGGTTGATAATAATTAATATTATCATAATATCATACTAGGTATATTATTATGTGATTGGTATGTTTACTTTTCGACGTATTATTATTTTCTCGTACAACGTCTGTACTGGACAATTGATTGTTCTGTTATATTGTATAAAATCCATGACGAATTTTACAAGTTATAGAAAAACGATATTTTGGATATAAATATTAAAAAAAAAAAAAAAAAAAACGTACTTAAGTATATTTTTAAATTTTTATATAGGTACTTGTATAGAATATTATAGATTCCGTTCGTACCTATACGGTTAAAATCAAAAATCGAATTTAGTTTTTATAATATATTATTATGATTTTTTTTTCTCTTTCGTTAAGAACGTTTTAATAATATTTCGATATAATTAATGTTTTTTTTTCCTAGGTATATTATGTTAATTTAGGAATTTTTCGTTGATTTTATTACTATATATTTAATATATATTATTTAATAACGACCGAAAATTGTTAATTCTTGCAGTTTTGTTTTTTTTTTATAATTAAATTTATACTTATTAATACGCTTCATACACGATTTTATATTATATTATTATATACGGATATGATAACATAATATTATGTAAAATGTTATTCTGGCTATGTTCTATATTTATAATATATATATATATACATATTATATTGTCAAATACTTGGAAAATATCAATTTTTGATTATATTTACGCGCTTAATATTACAATCTTTTACATTCTAAGGGCATTTGATCGAAATTTCAAATTTAAATTCTCAAATATTTCTACACGAATTTGCCCGCGTTACTCGTGTTATATATTAAAATAAGTGTAAACTATATAAATCGTTACGGATATCGTAATACTTAATTTTATTATATCAATATGAATTTTAACGACACGCGCGTAATAATAATATTTAAGACCAAAAATGTCGTGATAACTGGTAAAAAATGGTACTTTACACACTGACGTACGTCAGACTATAATAATATATAATATATAATACCTATTATATTATATATTATGTTATAATACGTGGACGTGTTTAAAATGTCAAATTATAATTTATATATTATAATACGTTTGGAATCGTTAAAATAAACCACAAAATTGGAAAGTTAGAAGGTCTAGTTCGTATTTTCGTTAAAAAAAAAAAAAAACTCGTATTAATATGTATAACATAATAATATAATTTATTTTATGATACATATATGTTATGTTATTAGTCAAAATACTTGAAGTGTATATATTATATGCAGTATGTATGTACACTAGGTGGATCGAAAATAAAACACTCGGAATCTTGTATCTATATATTAAATATAGGATATAAAATATAATGGTCGTATTAAAAAATTATATTTTATAACGTATTGTAATATGTGGTGGTGAGGGGAGGGGTAGACGTTATATAATATTATAATATGGGCAATTTATCGACGGAACAATAAAAAAATTTCGTGTTTACTTAATACGTTCATAATTTATTATAATATTATATATAGATATATAAATGAAGTCGTGTTATGATAACGTTTACTATATATGCTTATTTTAATTTTCGTACGATATATTTAAACAATATTATAATATAATATGTTATAATTTACAATATAAATATAATATAATATATCCAAATAATAACTATATTGATATGTAAAGTAAATATTTATCACGAATATTATAATAATTAGTATAATAAATTATTCCGCTTTTTTTTTTTTTTTGTTCATAATTATTATTGTTGACGTCTGCAGATATAAATATTAAAGCTGTCATTATAATAATATACCAGTGACATATTTTATATCGTACAAAATATACATATAATATATATTTTTTTTTTTTATGAATTTTAAACTCGTTGATAAATAAAATATTTATGCAAATACAAACACTATAGTATTAAAAATATTATGTAGAATTTTCGAAACGTCGGTTTAACGTGTAATTATTGTAGCAGAAATTTAATCATTTTATGCATTATACGAGATTTTTCAGTATACCAACTAATTTGAATTTTTTTCGATTTCATCCCGCGTCTCAATAACGTTTGCCGTGATCGATTTCAACTGTTTTATATACCTAATATTAATATTCAATAATAAACCGCATTTGCGATTATCATATTATAATACGCGTATAATATGTTATATGCAAATAATAATACGAATTAGAATAATAAATTTGTTTTTGTACAATAATATATAACTAGGTACTCATACTCGACGAAACCAATTATTTTTATGAAATTATTATATTTAATTCGGAATGTATAAAGAGAACAGTGTTGAATCGTATATATTTGGCGTACTGTACTACCTTGTATATATAATAATATTATATTTCGAAATAATTGAGATTCGTCAAAAATTACATTATACATAAATTACCAACGTTTTTAACGCTATTGTTTTAGTTTTGTGTTTTTGTTTCTACTATAATATTATAATGTATATATTATACTATAGGTTTACGTTTTTAATGTCTTCTGAACGTTAATATATTATATTGTCTTGTACCGCGGTTTCTTAGGTTTTGTAACCGACTGTGGACACGTATATATATATTATATTATATACCCAGGTATATTATTATGATTATTATTATTCGAGTACATGGTTATAATATGACCATATTGATGTGGAAGGAGGTAAGGGAAGTGACGTTTGGAAGGGGTTAGTTTCATTGGCAACTATATATATATATATAAGTTTGGTGGACGGTATTAGCCAACGTCTACGTGTTAGGCATTATTATATACATACGGGGCCTCAGACAGGATACACAGAATGGTGCGAAACCGGAAAAGCCGCGTCTTTGTGGAATATAAAGGACTATTTAAGCGTGTGGGAAACTCAATGCACCGTAACACAGAAGGTCTCATCCATACAATCTACAATTATTATTATTATTATTATTATTATTATTATTATTATTATTATTATTATTATTCCCTTTGGCTCTCTGTAGCCCAATTAATGCGCGGTATAATTATTTGGAAAAATATATATAATATATACTATTTTGTAAATACAACAATAATAATAATGTAATAAATTTTCCCCCGACATGTAATACGTATATATAATAATATTATATAGTGTACTCTGTGTCACTATTGAATAATTTTTCTGCTAATTTGCGAGAGGTCTTAATATTATGTTTTATATAATAATAAAAAGAAAGAAAGAGAGAGAGAGAGAGAGGGAGTGAGTGAGAGAGGATTATTAACGTTTCGAGGGTAATCGAGTTTATATTATTATTATTATATACGATTCTCGTATAACATTCGAGAGTATATAAATTTAAATTTAATAACCCGTGAAATATCGAAAAGTATAAAACTTGACGTAGGTACCTATCTATATTCTATATGTATAGTATTATAATATTATATAAACAATATAACGTCTAATTTAATAATTATACCGATATTATATTATTATTATCCGATAACGACTTCTTGTTGAATCGCATACACAAATTATGTTGGTCTCTTATATATAATATTATAATGACGTATAAATAATATTATACTATTTTGTATCAATAGACTCTTTTGTTTATCGCGTCAAACTTGAAAAATTGTAAATTTCTCCTGATAAAATGAATAATCGATAATATTGATAAAAATGATTATTTAAAACAATAACAATTATTGTAGTATTTTATATACGTGTATACAATAATATGCGTTATACATTACACACACATAATATAATACGCATGTCGCGTACAAATAATAGATGTAATTGTTTTATCATTTAATCTTATTTCTTTGTTGAATATAAATAAAGCGATTTTAGAATAATAGATTAAAATGTATATAGTAGATATTATACATGTATAGAATATAATATAGGTAGTTACTCATAATACAACGTACCTACATTGATTACTGTCGCGTTGTTATACGTAATAATATATTATAATATGTTTTTAAATCGATTTTGAAATATTTCATAGAATATTACGATATTTTTATTTTCGATAGCGTAGTACCAGATTATTATTATGTTATATTATAATATATAATACTGACTTGCTTTTAAATCTAAAAAAAAAAAAATCGTTTATACATTTTTAAGTTTAATTGAATTTCCTTACACTGTACACTAAACGTATTATATTATACTGTCATCTCGTGTTATAGTTCATTTCGTTTCTCACGTAATCTTATAATATTATATGTATATTACAGACTGCAAAATTTAATATAGAAATAATAGTATATAATATTATTTTTCATTTTTACAATTAACTTTATCGCGTTACACGATATTATTAAACACACAATCAAATATAGTTTCGTTTCGTGATGATAATAAGTAATAACTGATAAGATGGTAACGTGAAAATTAAACAAAACAAAAAAAAAAAAAAAAATGTATTTCAATTATATATTATAATATATAATATCAGCTTCTATTATTTATACATTATAATGAAAAGGTAATAGGGTAAGGTGACAGGAACAGATTCCGACATTTCAAACAGTACGCACACATATATAAATATATTATAGGTAGGTACCTACCTATATAAAGTAGTCGAAACCACATTTTGGGTCACGAGTGATTTTGAAAGGACCCCGGATAGATATAATTAAAGTGTTTTGTTTTAACATTCAATTACGTTTCGATTATAGGCAAACAATTGAACTATATAATATATACGCGTATATGAGTTCAACAACAAAATTATATTATAAAATCACACGCACGTACACATTATTTATAATTAAACGAAATTTTAATTTTTCATTAAACTCCCGTCAGTATGGTTAAAGTTTAAGTATGTATTACAAAAATATTATTATAGAAATTAAATAAAAATTATGAAAAGAATAAGGTACCTACCTATTTATACATTACACTATATATAGTATAATATATTCGTCGTCTGTGGTAGCTGGACGGTGGGTGGTTTTTTTTTCACTTTCGCGTATTATTTAATTATAAAAATAAAAATATTATTATAAATATTATTTCCTCAAATTGGCATGTTTTCAATATTGTATATATATTTTCATATGAAAACAATAAATTCGCGGGAGCACTATATAAAATAAATAAACAAAAACACAATAAAAAAAAAGATTTAATTTTCCACCGCATCGAGTTTATTTTAGGTAACGCGTCCTATACATATTATTATTTAGGTATAACGCGTATACAGATTTATATTTTATAAATAAATTTTTAATATAATATATCGATTGCGTATTCGTATTAAAACTATTATAATTATATTACTTTTTAATTTAACTTTTTTTTCGACTCGATAATTTCGATTTTTGTTTCTCTCGCCGCGCGCGTATTACCGCGTTTTAATCCTTTTTTCCTGCAGTGATATATTTTTTTTTTTTTTTTTCTGTAAAGACTTATTTTTGTATTTTTAGTTGTTCGACTACGCATAATACTATACGTCGAATTCGTCGAAGCTCTTTCATAACAAAACAATATTATAATAATAAATATATATACATATTATATATATAATTATTATATTATTTATATTTATTTATTTATAGTCGTTTATGTAACGATATTATTGTGGGCACGAGAAAAATCAGTCGTTATCGTTTTTAGTCTCGTAAAAAATATAAATATTTATAACATGTATCTGTTTGAAATCTGAATAAAGAGAGAAAACGATTATATAAAACCTTAAACGGTATATATTTTAAGTTTTAATTTTAATACGCATTTGTACGCACGAAAAAAAAAATATATACGCCGCGTATTATGTAAGTTATGTAAGTATACTTCCGAAATATGGTGTAAATTTTTAGACTTTTTTTTTTTTTTTTTTTAGATTATAATATATATTATATTTTGATGTGAATTCGTGGAATATTATTCTAAAAAATATGAATTTAAATTTCGGCATTTGAATTTTATATTTTATATATTAATGTATACTACATAAATTAAAAGACTCTTAAAATATATGGACGTGAACGTTTTGTGCTTAACAATATATAAAAACGTATACAAAATTCAGTGTCATTTTACAACTTTTTTGCATTTAATTTTATAATAAGTTGGTGGTATATAATTTATGTAGTAAACACAACACTTTAAGTATAGCAAATATAGACTATAATCCCAATTTAATTGATATACAAATCTGTGGCTAACTTGTGAAGAGGACTCAGTAATACATATATATATATATTATTTAATTTTATGTTGTATATATACAGTGTACACACCGCCCACTCCTTTTGTGGATTTTATTTTCTATTGTATCAATTATATATACTTGGACGGATATTAAGTATATAAGAACTATATATTTATATAAAGAGGCTGAAAGTTTTTGAATTTGCCAGTTCCCATAGCTTTGCAGTAAATGTGTATAATAATCGTGGGCTCAAAACTAAGTTATGAATTTTCCGCTATATTATTTTATTAGCATTTAAATAAAAAAAAAAAAAAAAAAAACATTGTATTGTATATTATAAAATATAAACGTTCAAAAGTTTACCATTGACTTTGACACACCTAATATAAATTATCAGCTATAAAACTATACAACACGCGTATATATATCATCTTCAAATCAGTTATAATCTAAATAACTATATATTATAACCGCGTATGTAAAGAATTAAAGAATAAATACATATTATATTTTATTCGACAATTTCAGATTTTATTCACTTTGGGGTTGTCGTTTAAACGATAAAAAACTATAGAA
Source organism: Tetraneura akinire (assembly GCA_021307375.1). NCBI lineage: Eukaryota > Metazoa > Arthropoda > Insecta > Hemiptera > Aphididae > Tetraneura > Tetraneura akinire. The sequence goes on from JAIUCT010000015.1 coordinate 91,915, forward strand.
GGTGTTTTATCGAACTTTTTGATTTTTAGTAGATTTTTTTATACCTATAATCAACTTAATACGATAATATATAATACATACGCGCATTCATATAAATGGAATTTAAATCTGTATGTGAGTTGTATATACTTTAAAATCTTACAAACAAGATATCTATAATAGGTATATACATATATGACTGATTGAAATTTTAAAGAACTCTCCAGATAAATATTTCGTTTTAAGTATATTATACCTCTGTCCTCTAAATTAGGTTATAACTTCTAATGTACCTATATATTGTTTATTTCAATATTGTGATACATTTTTAATACATTATAACAATATTTTTTATTATCGTATAATTATTCTGTTCCTTTTTTATAATAATATATTATTCAGATATCAGATTTTTTTGCTTCTATATAATAATGCATAATATAGCCTATAATGTTTCTAAATAATTATTTATATATACTTACACAATAACGTACCGATATGGCGATGTATCAAGTGGTTGAATATATTTTTTTTTTATTTTGCCTACCAAATGAAATTAAATAATGTTATATTATGCATTATACATATTTTATAAGACTATGGTTTTAAAGAAAAAAGAAACATATTTTTATTATTTAACCGGCTACGGACACGCGTACTGTATAGATATCTAATTATTATTCAATTTCTCAATTATTGGTATAAATTAACGTAAAAACAAGAACAAATAGACGCTCGTTTCTATTTAATTAAATATATTTTAATTAAATTAAAATACGTTTAAATGCATATTATGTAGTTCGATGTAGTTCGATGTAGTTTTTTCTTTTTTTTTTTTTTTTATCAACTTTTGTTGTATAATAAAATAAATACGTAAAACTCGTTGATAGTATTACTTAAAAGTAAAATCGACATCTTTATATTATTATTACTTATTTATTTCTCATATAGGATTTCTGGTTCGGTACAACAGAATAATATTACATAATATTGTACAGGTCAAATATTATAACGTTATAAATTATAATGAAATTAATTGTCAAAATATCGGGGGGTGAAAAAAATGATAAATCGAATATCTTAAAAGTACCAGAACTATATTTATGTAATCGAATATAAACAGTCGAAAAAATATTGAAAATTCGGGGAAAGTCGAACATAATAAAAAAGTGGTTTTCGACCGATAATTTGTTATAGTTTTTATAATACGGTCAAATAAAAAACTTGAAATTAAATTTAAAAAACAGAACTTTTCGACAATTTTCGCTATAACTCGTCACCGTCATGGAGAAATAATAGAAATTGTTTTAGGTCACGTCGTTCGCTTAATATTCATATAAATACAATACGATATAATAATATTATCACTTGACGATCTTATATGTGTAATATAATATTAACTTATATTTTTATATCGAACCGTTTGAAGTCGTTGACGAGACTTCTTTTTTTTCGTTTTGGAAAGAATTTTAATTGAATAATAATTTTATATACAATGATATAGGTACTATCGTTATAAGTTTATAACACAACCGATATTCGGGAACTGATATTTATATTATTATGGGATATAAAGACGTATTATAATATTTTATTTAACGTTTTTTTTTTCATTTTTCATATATTATTACGCCTATGAAATATTATAAATTGTGATTTCGAACACCTAATAAATATATGTAATAATTTAATCGTAATTTTCACGTTTTGTTATAATATTATAACGCACAATATTATTTTGTTATACCGTTCAAACGAATAATACGTCAGCAGTTTATATTGTAGTATATTGTAATAACATCACGAAAAACAAAGAAAATAAAATGGAAAAAAAATAAAAGGTGAAATAAATAGTGGATGAGAGGTATAGGGGTGAATAATATACATAGGTAAAGTATATTGATTAATTAAATATAAATAGTTGAATGAGGTAGACGATGGTACCTATATGTTACTAAAAGAACATATTGAAAGGCCTCGGGGTAGTAAGTTCAAAAGTCACCAAGATATATATTATATTGTAATAATATAAATATGACAATAAACGCATTAATTCTAATTTAATTTAATTAATATAAATTATTTATACTTTATTTAATAAATTACATGCGGACTGCAAACACTGGGGGCGAGTTCATATGGTCTTGCTGGGTCGTATTATTTTTCTAGTCCAATCTTCAAAAAGGTTTTGCCCACGAATTGATCAATGATATTATATTATATAATAATATATATAGTTTATGTTCGAATTGTAAAAAATGATATAAGATGGACTCGGTGAGATCACAAGCTTTTTATTCTGTTCGTGGAATATCCGTTGGAACAGATGATGTTTTTTTTTTTTTATTATTAATCCTTGTCCCTTGACTCGCCGACCGAGCGCGTTCTCTTCTTTTACTAAATCTAAGAAATGCCTTATTGTTATGTTGAATGGTCGCCGATATAAACAAATTTATTGAAGTATTGTGTACCTAATTATACACGGTCGCAGTCTTGAGCGCCGTGTTACATGTGTTTTCTGAAGAATTGTAAAAGTCAGCACATTCTTATATTATATTGGAGGGATAATTTAACTGCCTGTTCAAACCGTGACGGTGTTTATTATAATATACAATAAAATTGGTCGAAAAGTCTTATTTTATATTTAAATTTACAATTACTCGTAAGAAAATAAATGATGATGTTTCATAATATCATTACAATTATAAAATAACCGTTTATAAATTTGTGTAATATTATGTTATATATATAGTAAATTGCTACAACGCGTTCGTTATAATCGTATCCGTATTTCCGTCATAACATTTGTCATAGTATTATTTTATAGATTTCGTCGAATGGTTTCGTTTGTCTCGACCGCGGTGATGCAAACGTACAACATAATATCATTATTAGTATTAATTATAACAAATGATAATAATAATACTATATATTATATATAATATTCTTTGACGTAATTGTAGGGGAGCAACGGGGGACAAGTGCCATCCCTGCGATTTTAATGGAGGGAAAAGTTATAATTTTGCCCTCCCCTCAATCGTATATGTTTATAGTTTATAAATGTATAATTCTTCAAATTAAAATCATTTGGGGTAATATACGCAACGTGATGACAAAAAAAAAAAAAATTTTTACTAATATTTTTGTGTATACATTATGATATTATAGTAGGTAAATATTATACCTACGATTAGTGAAAGATTAATGATGCGAGGTTGGGCGCAGGTTAACGAATTTCTTTAACCGAGTTAAGTTTTTTAAATAACATTTTTTCCCCTCCTTAACTTTTATTAAATTAATACCGAATTAATATTATTATCTGATAAAATACATAATATATACGCTATCGTCTCGTGGGCATTACAACGTATACATAAATTATAATATCGTATATTGATATGTCCATCGACTATATATAATATATATATATTACAATCGTACTGTATTTATTAAACAATATTACACAGATAATTACTATTAAGTATATTAATAATATATTAATATATACAGAACGATCGGAATGACAAAAAAATCGTCCGCGCGCGCTAAAATTAAAAAAAAAAAAAAGAAGAAAAGAACGTATAATACCTATACAATAGTATATATAGACTATAGAGCGTAATAATAATAATAATAATTATTATTATTATTATTATTATTATTAAAAAACGATCCACTAACGTGTTTTTTAACGATACATATAAGAATAATAATTACAACTATTCGTTGATCCGGCGTAACGAAACAAACGAATAAATATTATATACGTATAATATTATTATATAGTCCGTTTCCCCTCCCCGTTCCTCGTCGATTTTATTTATAAAATATAATATTATAAAACGGTCAATGGCTAAAATACGTATTATTATTATTATTATTATTATCATTATTATTATATACAGATGTTCTCCTCGTTGCACAGGTAGCCTCGCGATATCGTTTTATTATTCGTTTTTTCACTCTATTCGTGCGAACGCCGTTCGGAAAAGACTAATCTGAATAAATTACGATGCCTGTTATAATTATTATTACCGGGTAACGTAAAAACTAAAAAAACCGGTTATAGTGGTATAGCTACTAAAGTGATCTGATTTTGTCCGAAACCCATTCTATCCGTTCGCTTATACACACACACACACACACATTTATTTATAGGAGTAGTTGTATACCTATACTCAGCAGCCCGCCGTAGGTATATAACATAAATACAGGTATATTATACGTATAATATTATAATACACAACAAACACGATTTTACCGGTGGTACGTCTCCGAACACCGAATTCAGAATCATGTGTTAGCTACCAACACGTTTTTTTTTTTTTTTTTTTTATATAAATATATAATATACCTATATATATATATATTGTATATAGTGACGAAACGTTGGAGAAAGAGCCAAGGATTATTTTATAATATTATATCGACTTCCTGCGAGCCGTGTGGATGCAGCGCGTGCAATTTATAAAAAAAAAATAATAATAATAATAATAAACATGGGGGGGAGGAAGGTTAAACAGAATTATCGTTTTACGTTTTTTTATTTTTTATTCGAAGAACAAAAACGAATAAAATAGTCCACTCGCGAGACTCATCATCTCAAACTGAAATTTTATTCCGTATATTATAGTACGGATATAATTTTGTCTAAACGATATAGGACCAAATGTGTTGTTTATGCCTTAATAATATACACGTATACAGTGTGATCAAAATTTTTTGTTACAAAATCGGTGAGGATTACACAAACTTTTTCGATACGATTTTCAATATCTCTGTAACGCGAAATTTTAATCACCCTGTAGTTCTGTTTCTGTACACGTGTGTTTAAATGTATATTAGGTTATTATAAAGACGATGCGAATATTGATGTATACGGTATACGTACTTAAATATAGTTTAAACGCCTAAAAAACAATAATTATAGTTCCACACAAACGTATTAGATAATAATACAGGTATATATATTACATTATGGACATATGAAGTCATATGGAAGAAAAAGCAACTTAAACGGTTTCGTTTCAAATAAACTCGAACACTTGTGACTATTTTATAGGTAATTATTTTTATATATTATTAAAATTCAGATTACAAAATTTTAACACACTTTTTATCGTGTAGGTATTTCAACAACTACACGGTGTCATTCTCACTGCTCATCAAGCGCAATTTATAATTTTCCTCCTTTTTTTTTTTTCAATTAAAAATTGTATTATCGATCATTAAAGTTACAAAAAATTGCAATTTGTTTTTTCGTCGTGCTAATAAGTGTATACTCGTATATACATTTGTTTTTTTTTTTTATATATATAACCAATGCGTTATAATAATATTGTCGTTTATTAATTTAATATTATAATAATATAATTTGATTTTGTTTCTACGAAAAGTATAATATAAACATCGCGTGTATATACATGTGTCTCTCTTATGCGACGTAATTGGTATATTATAACGTTCGTATATCAAAAATTATTATTTAAATATGATGAAAGATCATAAAATAATTTGCTCTTTCAAGTCGGGTAAATTCGTTAAACCGTCGAGAACTTTATATAAACTAATATTATATTATATGTATAAAAAGACTTGTACAATAATTCGTAATGATTTATTTTCGACGGTATTTGATTAAAACAAATACCTAATTCGTATTTCGCTACGCTGTTATTATTATTATTATTATTATGATAATTTTACTTGTATACCTATAAATATTATAAATAATATCGTCAAAATAAAAGTAAAATAATTATTATCATTCTATTCTGCGAATAGTAGGTATATAGGTATATAATATATTGTATCATCATAAATCTTATAATTAAGTATATATTGTGGCTCGACGAAAGTTCGAGAGATAAATAACAATTTTTATTAAACGAAATGATATTGATACTAAAAATTAGTACACTCTCTCTCTCTCTCTCTCTATAATTTAATATAAAACTTTTTGGACTCCAAGTCCAGACCAAAATATATTCTTCTTGGACTCGGTTCAAATTGTTTTTAATTAATTTATAACCAGGTATACCATTATACATATATATAATATATATACGCTGCAATATTTATACGTGTATAATAATTGTATTATAAAAATCGTAATGATTTTGTAATATTAATTAATTTATACTTAATAATAATAATAAAAATATACCTAGGTATACTTAAAAGTTAAAATATATTACATATTTTATATATATATATGAGCAAACGAATTACGGTTAACGGTCGAATTTGTTTATACGTATATTGCACTCGTATATTACCGTTCGGACTAAAGTTTCGTCGAGTTTTTATACCAATAACCGCGACCCGGACACACGTAAAAACGGTGAAAAGATTTAGAGGGATTTTTGGAAAATTAATATATTATTATGTTTTTGAAACGATTACTATTTTTTCGAAAAATATAATATATACGTAACAAACATCACATCGATGAAATAATATACGAGTATATACGTTATAGTCGTTATTTTTACCTTATGGAGTTATAGGTACACTTATATAACGTATAAACGTGTTGGAACTATATTTTGATGAGGAGGAAAAATTAATTTTAGGTATCCCACCTCGTGTTTTTTCATAATAATCCACCAAAATACGTACTCGTAAAACATAAATTATATAATAATATGATAATATTATCATAATCTATGATTATAATTAATTTTAATACGAAATATCATATGAGTGTATATAAATAATGTATACACGTCGTATCAACAAACGCTAAATACACACACACGTTTTATCCAAACCACGCGTATACTCGGGGCAACCGAACTTATTGCTGCTCACCTATTTTAATCGAGGACCATATAATAAAGTTGTTAAAAATCGCCCTCGAATATTTTCGTGACGTATTATAATATAAAAATATCGTTTCGTGTCCTTATAAATAAATAAACATTAAAAAAATAAAATTATACGTAACGTTGTGATTTTCGACTAATATGTATAAATATAAAATATTTATTTTTTTCTCGGAAAACTTTGAATTAGATATAGTGTTTTCGAGAGAGAGAGAGAGAGAGAGAGAGAAAAAAAAGAAGAAAAATGTAATTTTTCCACCGCGGAATTCGAGTAGAAAATTTGAAAAATTCGTCCCTATTGTCTCTATCGTATCGTTGTATAACCGTATAATATTAATATTATTTTTTTTTTTTATTATATATTGACGATTTCGAGAAAAAATACTCCTTGGACATATTATTATAATAAAATAGTCCAAAAGACTGTATCGTAAATCATACGGCCGCGGTATAATAATAATAATAATAATAATATAAAAATAATGTACCCGCGGTCTGCAATTATTATTACGCGCGTACGAGAGATTATAAATTATTATATAATATCGGTGGTGCGGTCTCGAAGCGGGGTCGAAAAATAATAATAATAATAATAATAATAAAAAAAAAAAAAAATACCTAATAATAAAGGGACGAAAAAAAAGTACACAAAACGCGAAGGGACGTGTCTTGACCCCGCTAGGTTTTATGTATATTATATTATATAGTTTGGACCGTCAAAAAAAAAAAAAAAAAAACAACCCTAAATCCCGCCAAAGTGCAGCGTATTATTATTAATATAATATTATTATTGTTACCTAATAATATAATATAAATATGACAATAAAATGGCGTGTTACACGTTTTTATTGATATCCCATTGTGACGTTACACGCTCGTCACTCTCTATATGTTACAATTATTATTAATTATTATCATTATAATAATATACTCACCTTTCATACACGAAAACAGTAACAACAGAACGGCGATCTCCGGGGACCACCGGAACCGCGGATTGCGGCCGGTCGGTTTGCGGAAAAAGTTGCGGTGCGCAAAGTGCATGACTCTCATGATGATATCTCGGACCATATAAAATAATAATAATAATTATTATTATTATTATTATTATACGATGTCGTCCGACGACATGTATTAAATATATTGTAATTTATTTTAAATGTTTTTTATAGGTATATTTTTTTATTTTATTTTTTATATTAATTTATAAACCGCGTTTATATAATAAATGATTACAAGATGACCGCGAGACCGATAACCGTCTTCGGCGACGGTTTCGATGGTACAACTGTGTGACGTGCTTGTGCGGACGACCGTGCGCGGCGGTGCGGCTGAAGATACTGGGAAAAAACGACGTGCGGCGCGAAGACGAGACGCCGCCGCGTGTGCCGTTCGCCGATTGCCGGGGCACCGCGGTCACGACGGTCGAGCGGTCGTCCTCCGCGTCGCACAGAGGTGGTAAACACGGTTAGTAGCGCCGACTCGTATTATACCATAATAATAATAATAATAATAATAATAATAATAATAATATTATTATTATTTATTATTATTGTTATATTTTAAGAAACACTATACACATCGTGACACAGACGAGTTTATATATAAAATAATATATACGATAAAACAAAAATAACAATAATAATAATATAAGGATATGTACTGCAGCGGCAGGACGACGGACGATGTCCTTATGTAATAATAATAATATTTAATCACGACATTATATTATAATTTAAGAGAATAGGATCGTTTTTATCCTGCATCATCTCTCACTCTTAAATACGACCAAACTACAAAATAAAATAGGTAGTATAATATTTGTCGTCACCGCCGCGGTATAGCGAATCTCACGATTTACCTTTAGAGGTTTATACCTAGGTCTAGGTATATGGTATATTATTATATGATATGACCACAATGTTATAATATAATAATAATATTTAACGTGTATGTAGAACGTCAAAAGTTTATAATAACGTTTTTTTTTTATATATAAAATAATAATATACTCGATTCGATTTATAGTTGCAGGAATAGGAATAGTTTTTATCCTGTGTATCATCCCTCTCTAAAATACAACCAAAATCGTATAAAAATATAATATCATATTAATTGTCGTCACCGCGGTAACGAATCTCACGATTTACCAATAGATGTATACCTATAATAGGTATACGGTATACGCGGTATATTATTATAATATTACATAACCGGAATATTATATATAAAAATCAATAATATTTAACATAATAATATATAGAACGTTATAAAAGTTATAAAAATATTATAATTATATAATAAGCTTTATTTTTATAAAATAATAATAATAATAATAATATACTCGATTTATAGTTTAATAAATATAATATTGTTATTTTTTATTTTTATTTCCGTTCGTTTCCGCGTAGGTAGCGTATATCGTATACACGCCATGCTATTATACGTACATATTATATTATGTATACATTACGAGCGTATTATTATAATAAATAAATAATTTTTATTCGCGCTTGACTTGTGTAAATACGTATTATAAATACTGGAAACGTTGTTTTTGATAAACACAGTAATATGTATATAAATGCGCGATTTTAAAACTCGTAAATGCTCAAAGAAACGTGATGTATATACCAATAACACACGCAGTGTCGTAGCCAGGATTATGCAAAGGGGGGGGGCGTTTGATGTAAGGATTAATTTAGGTATTAGTTATTTATAATTTTTTGCTCAATACTTAGGTATGAATTTACTGAAGTATACTTACATATTACTTAATATAACGTTATATATTAGAAAAATCCCGAGTTTCAATTATTTTTTATAGCTGTTTAAAGTTGATATTTTTAATCTCAGAATCCATTATCATTTTACTAGTATTCTTATTATTATTTCTTATTACTTTTACAATAAAAATTAATAGAAAGCCAAAAAATTTTAAACAATTTTGAAAAATTTATTACAGATTTAGCATACTGATATGACGATATTATATATCTTAACGTAATTCCAAAATATTAGGAAAATCTCAAGACTCAATTTTTTTTTTTTTCTATAGATGTTTGAAGTTGAATTTTCAGTAAAATCAATATTATCAAAGTGTTTATATGGATTTTTGTTATAATATCACAATATTTTACAATAATGTTAAATAAGATTGACAGAATTTTTTGAAAATTTTATTGAAGCTTAAAATACATTTTATTTTACTCAGTTCCAATTAATTGTGAATTATTACATTTAATTTTTTTTATATATAGCTGTATAAAGTATAAAAATGCAAGGGAAGGGATTTAAATGCAATGATAACTCATTATATTCGAAAAACTATTCTGAGCGAAGTACTGTCAGATTTGATTATTCAGGTGACTCATTTAGGTGTTTTATAATAAATTTATATTTTATGTTGAATGTAAAGACTGATAAATGTAAAAATTTTAATCGGTACTTATGTTATCTGATGAACTTCGATCAGAATTGTTTTTTGTAATGATTTATCATTGCATTCAAATTGTAATCAAAATTTAATACTATCCTCTTTACACCTATATCCCTTCCACGCCAGTATCCTTTCTCTTGCTTTTTATACTTTTATCATCTATATTATATTTTCTAACAAGAATGACCAAAAATATAATTTTTATAGTAGAATTAACAAAAAATACAATATTATGAATTATAATACATTAGGATAAACACATGAAAAACTTGGGGGGGAGGGGTTAAACACTCTAACCCCCCTGGCAACGCCACTGAACACACAAATCTGTCGGAGAAAAAAGAAAGAAATTACTTAAATATAATACTTGTAATATACTTGTAACACGTGAGTTTCCAAATTAGATTATTATATAAAAACGATTGACAGTTTATTTTTTTATTATTTCTTAGAAAAAAATATGAGTAATATAATAATCAAAAGCGTACCGCCATTCAAATGTATAATACGTATATTTATTTTAAACAATGGTTATGGTAATTCATTTATACGTATTTATATAATATACATATTACCGCGATGTCGTGAAAACTATAAAATCGTAATATATATACCTAGGTATATAATATTATAATATATAAACACCTTGATTATATAAATTTTTACGAGTTTATAAATTACTATATTATATTATAAACGTACTATAAGAAATTATTATTATTATTATTATTATTATTATTATTATTATTATTTTATATCGTTGTTGTACGTTATATTATAATAGAACCACTCTGTATACACACATACATTTATATATATTTTATATATCTGCTTCGTTATTATAGGATACATTATAATAATATTATATTGAACAAATGGTGGACACCGCGATAACGGCAGGGGACTCGTTCGAAGACGAACAGAAAAAAAGTTTTTAAAAACACGATTTTTATTAAACACGTGTGCGTTAATGGCCGTGGAGGTCTCGTTATTAATAAAATATTACTGATAATAATATAAAAATATAAAATACTCGCGATCGCACACACACGCGTCATAATAAGTATAATGTGTTTATAACGTATTATTATACAGAGCGATCGAATGATTGTATACAAAAAAAAAAAAAAAAAAAAAAAAAAATATAATCGCGAACATAAACGCGTTTAAATGCATAATCTTCTGCGCCATTTTTGCCCGAATTAATTTCCGATACGTTCTCGTTATATTTTATAATAATATTAAAAATTATAAATCTATATCGCACGAAAATCGCTGGAGTGAAATTGACCGAATAACGCGTATTATATTAATATAATAATGTGATATTATGAGTATTAAAATTGAAAAATTAAAAAAAAAAAGGAAATAATTTCTAATTAAACGAGAATAATCTCGTATCATATAGGAGTGCACGCGGAGGCATCAGATGCAGACAATTCTACCCCTGAACCTTTTTTTGGGGGGGGGGGGGCTACTGAAAATTTAAATTTTGGCGTTGATAAATTTAATTTTCATACTTAATTTTATACGTTGAATTTGTAAAAAAATCAATCATCTTAATCGATAGGATATTTTTTGAATAACAACTGATACACAAAACAAAACTATGATTGTATGATACTTCAAAGTTAAAATTGACTAAATTAAAATAAATACAATTATGGGAAATAATGGGATTATATTCCGCCGCCTTTGATTTGTAATCTGCACACGCCTATGAATACATCGTTTTTGGATATACCTCTACGCGGAAAAAATTAATTACCTTTATTTAATAATACGAGTATAATATAAAATTTATTAATTTCTAAAAAAATCGTGATATTAATTACTATATTATTATAAGTACTAAACTACTAAGTACCTATATAATATAAGATAATTTACCGGATTTATTTTTATGTTATTCGAAAATTTAATAAAATTTATACTATTATATCAGACGAGTAGCTGGGAATTTCAAAATGGGGGAGTGTTATTCAAAATTAATTGATAAAATTTATATGACTTTACAATATACTCGTATATGTTATGATAATAATATTAAGCGTGTATAGATAGTATACATGACGGTTAATTATACGAAAAACGAATCCTTACTTTTAAAAGACATGAGTATAACACCGTCCCCTTGACCTTCCCTCGAGTGTTACTCTATACACCCTCCCACCCTCCCTGGCCACGCGCCTGACTTATATAATATATTATATATATATATATAGGTAATTTTTATTTTCAAAAACATAATATATTATTAACAACAGAGTTAAGTAGTGATATATTATTAAAATCAGGGTAATAAGTTCAGGTATAAGGGGTTTCAAAGTGCAGAACCCGCTGCTTCATCCCTGGCTTCTACGAGCCTATGTATTATATATATTATTATATACTCTCGTCGTATTTAAATTAAATTTAAATTGACGTTATATATACCTATTAGAAAGCGTAAATATATTATAACCTACCATTAGCTATATTGGTATAATATTATAATAACGTTACAAAATATTGGAGTATTGATGGGTATATTATATACATATAATATAATATTAAGTTTTGTATGACGTATATAATATAATATTATATAGTACCTGCTACAGAGTACTCGAATTACCATTAAATTAATAATTCTACCCGTTGTAAATAATAATAATAATAATATTTTATTGATTTTTTTTCTTTCTTTGATTTATTATAAATAAACGAAACGAAACATTTCACGTTGTAAACAATAATAAGTTTATTTTTTTTTTTTTTTTAAATATTATTATTCCGACGCGATCGAATAATGTTGTTCTATATTTATATTATTATAATATTTCATAATTTATATATTAATAATTTTATACAGGTGAAATATACGTGGTACCTACTTATATATTTTAATTTTTTAATATCGACACGTTTTCACAAAAACGGATATAATATTTTAATATTTACTCGTAAAAAAAAAAAAAACAACATTCTTAAGTCTTTATATTAACTTTCCATAATAAGGCGTATATAATCGAGTATATTATACTTATATTCTACTCGTGTCTCGAACCGAAAACGGACCGGACGAATCGATTTGTTTCTTCCGACCGTCTTGAACAACACGATTGTCTGTCAACAAACCATTTCGTTCGTATAATATAATAATAATATCACGAGGTCTGTATAATATATAACATAATGACTACAAACAACAGAACGATTATCTTTAGACGTTATTATATACACGGACGTAATATAGTTGTTGTTTGATGGTACGTAATGTATATAATAAATATTATAAATTATATAACGACCACGTCGGGTAAAATATTGTTTATAATATAATATTTAATTCAGTGTATAAATAAATAAATATCCACTACAATAATATTATTTTTATCGCTGTATATCGAACAATGTTCAAAAACCAGTTTACCGAATGAACAAAAAAGTAAAAAAAAAAAAAACGATTATAAAAAATTAATTCTTGCGTTTTGAAATGATTATTGTATTATTATTGTATTGCGTTAGGTTAGTTATAATATTATTTAGTTTGACGTGATGTAATATTATGATTTTAGATTCTAAGCGAAGCGAAAAATGTATTGGTTTTACAACGATGTGTTTTTTTTTTTTTCTTAAGACACTTTTACTACCCGAAACAATACTCTGAATTTCAGGAATAGCATATTTTTCCGATTGGAAAGTGAATGTAGTTGGTACTTTATTTAGATCATTTTTCGAATTTCTCAAATTTGACCCTAAGCGGTAGAAAAAACGACCAAAAAATGACAAAAAAAAAAGGAATTTCAACGAATTCGATTTCAATATTTGACGATAAATCGGGCAATTTTGAAGTTAAAGACATGAAAATGTTATAGGGTGTTCATTTATGTACTATATGTGTACCTATATGGTACCTATACGTGTGATAACATTTTCATAAAAAATGATGTCAAAATTTTAATTAATTCTTACATTATCTGACTGAACTTCGCTTTATCGAATGCAATGGTTTATCATTGTAATTAAAATTAAACGCTATGATTTGCACACCTGTAAGGAGTATCAGCTCGTCTTTTTATTATTTGAATACGACGCTATATAAATTTCTAACGCATATAACACGCAGTGTCAGTGTAATAAAACTATACGTATTATATTATAGGTTAAAATGACATTAGAAGACGATTTTATTTGTTTTTTTTTAAGGTTTAGATTTTCAAAATAATTCGACACGAGTATCAGAGTTTTGTCAAAATATACAATATTATACAAAATTTTTATAATCTCTTTGTATTATAGTCTTGATATCGGACTACATTGTTGTATATATATTTTTTTATAAAAATAAAAAAATCGTTCGGAAAAAATAAACAAAGAATATACTCAGTTTTACTATATTATCAAAACATTCGTCTATATATACGAACTAACATAATTACTTTTTATTATTTTAATAACAGTCACGTCGTTTTTTTTTTTTTTTAAGAAATACGTATACGTTTTCAAAATAATCGTAATCGACAAAATTTTATGCGTGTATAGCTGATATCATACAATCTCGTTTTAATTTACTCACGTTATTAGGTTATAATTTTTATTCGGTTTCCATCACGGAACATTTCTTTTTTTTTTTTTTCAAATTACTCGAAAAGGCGAAAACTAAAAAAATATAAATACCCAGTTTTGTTAAAATTCACCTAGTTTCGTTTTACTCGCAAATAATATAATATTATATTTAAAATTTTCCCATACGGAATCACACATTGAATCACACGTGCTTTTTTATTTTTTTTTTTTTTTAAAAATCTTTTTGTTACAATGATAATGGCGTATTATATAATGGAACTGACGAAAACAATAACCATGTAGATTAAAATTTACCGTTTTATTTATTTATTTTCTTCCCGTTTGCGCTTATACTTGAAATGACTATATAAGTAAGACGTATATACTTACTACGCGTCGAGTTTACGTTTTTAGCAATCCAGTGTCCGATTTCTGCAAAAAAAAAAAAAAAAAAAAGAAAAAAATATACGTTATAACACATTAATTTAATGCGATTGCGATGCTTCCTAATATGGACGTGATATTAATCGTATAAGAAATAAATATTTCACGTATTTCGATAAAAATTTGAATACAAATTCATTATATTATACACGTGTGAATTTAAGACGACTTCGTCGAAATCGCTTGTCGAAGAATAATAATATTTTAAGAATAAATAATCAATTAAATAATATAATACGTATATTATTCGTTTGAAATATTAGCAAAATCGCGCGCGTACAACCCACGCGGTTGTCACAGGTCTTATAAAATATTCAATATTTATACTTCACGTACCCTACCTATAATATTATTCGTAAACGGTATACACGGGTATATAATTATTATAAAAATCAGTAAATCGCATCGACGTGTGCCATATTATTAATTATGCGTTTAACAAAATCTGTGCATTTACATCACAAAGAATTTGGAATTTTTTTTAATTTTTTTTTTTAAATTTTAAATCACAATTTTTTATCGTTGTCGAAATTGCACGATTTGCAATTTCAAGTTCGAACGCGAATAAAAAATAATGAACGGTTTTTCAAACAAAACATTCGGTATAATATTCTCTATAAATTTAGTTTTTTAATCACACCGTGTATAGGTATAGATTATATAATTATAATATAGGCTTTGATGGCTGTCGGCGAATTATGTGCGCATATAGTCGTATACTCATTAAATTATAATTTGGTATTTTTTTTAAACATATTATATTTGAAGTTGAACAAGCCATAAAAGTATTGATTTTAATGTAAAATATGCGAGTTAACGTATTATTTTGATGTTTGATCTAAAACAGAATTATATATTATATATTATATATAGGTATACTATTATTATAGTACCATAATAATAATAATAATAATAATAATAATAATAATAATAATAATAATAATAATAATAATAATAATATATAGTAATCATTATTCATGATAGGTACGAAATTGTTTTAGTTTGTAATTAGAACGTCAATATTTTATAATATTTAGGTACCTATAAAAAAAAACTATTGTTTAACATTCGTATTATATTGTATATTATATAAATCATGGTAAAAGTGTCATTTCCAATTTAATTTTCAGCAAAGGTAATTAAATCTGCAATTATTTTTACATTATTGTGATATAAAAATATAGGTATATAATTTATAATAAAACACTCAAAATATTTGTTGTTACGATATTATTATTATAATTGTAAAATGTATAATTGTCTTAATGTAGAAATATCAATATAAATTTAAGAAATATGTCAGAAAAATATTTAAAAAGTACCTAGGTATTTTATTTACATTATCAAGATGGGTATATTGTTTTAAATTTTAAAATATATCTTAAATTGATACTTCTATTTAATTAAGTTACATAAAAGGCAAAGAAAAATTGGGAAAATTAATTTTAGATTAATCGTCATTTCGACTATATTTGTGTGGTTTTATCCAAATTTTCTAGCACTTCACATACTTTTTACATAATGTAAAATAAAAATTTATAACGATTACCCAATTAATATTTTAAGGTGGACAAGTTCTGTACGCTCTTCGGCACTATTGTTTCGTTCCAAAAGAAAATAAGTTATCCTTTGATTTATGAAAAACTAGGTCGGTCTGATAACAGGAAGTAATTAAAATTGTATTAAAAACAATATTATTACAAAACTATATTTAATAATCCTTTCCTAACCTATTTGCAGGAAATAAATCACTTTATAAGACCGCCAAAATGTCAAATTAAAATGACGATAATTTGTACCAATTAATTTGTGCAAAGATTCGTTTGCGGCATCATTTCTAAACTAGTGAAATACAGTTAAAAAAAAAAAAAAAATTAGCAATATTCGTGGGGTAGTTAAACTATAATTATGTCAATGTTGAGTGTTCAAAACAAACTACTTAAAAACATTAGTGTTAAAAAAATTAATCTCTTTTAACAAATACCTTTTTCTCCAATAGTTTTGTTTTGATATTAATGACAATTATCATAATACAAATAAATATAATTAATTAATAGATATTGTTTTAAAATTTCGATGTCTATATACTTATAGCGAGTAATGCGTATTATTACTAACAATTTTTAAATAAAACCAACTAGAAAATTTTTATTTAAATGTTAAATAAAATTGACAAAAATGTTTTAAAAATTTTGTAAATTTTAATGAAGCTAAAATACATTTTAATTAACTCAATTTCAATTAATTGTGAATTATTACATTTGCGATTTTTTTTAAAAAGCTGTTTAAAGTATAAAAAAGTAAGGTACAGGATACTGGTGTGGAAGGGATACAGCCATACAGGTGTAAAGAGGATAGTATTGAATTTTGATTACAATTTGAATGCTATTATAAATTATTATATTCGAAAAACGATTCTGAGCGAAGTACTGTCAGATTTGGGTATTTAGAGGTGGCTTATTTAGGTGTTTTATGATAAATTATTTATACTCGTATTGAACGTAAAAACTGATAAATGTAAAAATTTTAATCGGTACTTATGTTATCTGATGAACTTCGATCAGAATTGTTTTTTGTAATGATTTATCATTGCATTCAAATTGTAATCAATATTCAACACTATCCTCACACCTGTATCCCTTCCACACCAGTATCACTTCCCTTGTTAAAAGGGAAAAAATTTGTTAATTTTAATAAAAATACTCGTATATAACAATACAATATTATACCGTATATAAATAACCATTACCCCATCGTTTACTACGCACGTGAATCGTCAACCGTTGTTTCCATAAAACAAAATAGTGATATGAACGATAGTCAATAATAATAATCAATATAAAACCGAATCGGTTTAATCAATCTATTTAATAGACATTATGAAATACCTAATGTTATTATTTTACTATTTTACTATTTTGTATTTTTACATACTATTTATTCGAAAAGGCAAAAAATTTAAAATTTACATTTTCGTTTTAGAGGCCCCCTTTATGCACTGCACACCTTGCACGCTCAGTAGTTGCGAAACTGGACTGTACCGTGTTCATTTATATGTAGGTACTATATGTATTATATGCGTGATAAAATTTTGCGTTTTAAACATTTAACAAAAAAAATGTCAAAATTTTAATCAATACTTACATTATCTGACTGAACTTCGCTCAGAATCGTTTTTTCGAATGAAATTGTTTATCATTGCATTCAAAATCTAATTAAAATTTAACACTATGATTTTCACACCTGTATGCCTGCGGCAGGAGTATCAACTCTTTTTTTAATTGTATATATTATAATATAATAATTTCTATTTTCCTAAAACCAATTGTTCAAATTACGAGTTAGTACGATATATCAACTACCAACTACCAACATGTTATTTGTCATAAATTACTCAAGTGTATGACGTTTGATCGTTTAATTAATAAAACGTATTTGAGTATAATAAAAAATTGTTTCGTTAAAATATTTTGTTTTATTTTTACGTTTGTGTTACCTATGGGAATAGTGCGTATAGGTAATTTAATCGCGTAATTATATTATATAATGTATCATTTGAACGGCGGACGTTTTTCTATTTTTTTATTAACTAGTTTTGTTACTGCAAATTTGCCAAGAGTCGGTGGTACTGATGCCCTCGTTATCTGTCTTTTTTCTGTAAAACTGATTTTTTTAATAGGTTTTGAACGCACTGTTGACACACGATTATCCGGATGAATAAATTCCGATTTTTGGATAATACTAATATTAATTTTATCCTTAATGTCTTGTAAAGACATTTCCACTTCACTTTTCATTTCGTTACTAGTAGTGATAGAGGTATTACTGTCTTCACGGTCAATTAACTTATTTTCGTTATTAGTCGGAACAATACGTATTAATTGGTCTTCGTTTTGCGCAATTTTTGTTGTTAAATTATTAGATATACGATCTCCACTGGGTCCTTTTTTATTTCTCGAACGCTGTGTTATTTTTTTCTGTATTGTCTGAAATGAATAATAAGTCGAATAGGTATAGGTAATAATAATATTTTCTTTGTTCTAAATACAAGTGAATTAATAATAAATTAGTGTAATGAATCAATAAGAACGAATCCATCCCCCTTCAAGTGTTAACCTCTAATACCTAACCGTTAAGAAAGGATTTTTCAAAATTCAACCCCCAAGGGGTTAAACGGGGTAAAAGGGGTAAAAATTTGAACCTTTTTTTTGTTCCTATTTTTTTTTTTTTTAAATTAAAAAGTCAAAGTTTTACATCGCAATATAGTGGAAGCCACAATTTTAACTGGATGCTGTGCGAAAAAGGGGAAACTGTGTTTTTACCACGAATTCCTTTAATTCCGAACGATCTTCCGTTCGAATTTAAACGTTTACAGTTTCCACTCAAAGTCTGCTTTGCAATGGCTATAATCAAGTTTCAAGGCCAGACTCTCAAATTTGCAGGAATAGACTAGGGAGAAACCTGTTTTTCACATGGGCAGTTTTACGTAGCTTGCTCACCCAGTAGCTTGGTGATTTTGTCGCCTACTAATAAATCAGTGAAGTATACATTGTATACAAATAAGTTTCGTAGATAAAATTTAGAAAAACATTGTCTACAATACATTAAATATGATAATATATACCTATTATGATATTGTTATCAATTTATTATTACTATAGTATAATATAGTAATATGACATATATTTATACAGTATAATCAGCTAGCCATGTTACATACATCTTTATACTTAAACCCGGCAACGACGGGTAATTCAGCTAGTTATTCATTATAAATTTATAACATCGGTTGCCAAGGGCGCGCACATAAAGATAGTTACGGCGCTGACAAATTATAACTAAATTTTTTGTACAGCTTAGTTAAAATTTAAAACAAAACTTTTTCCGACAAATTTTTTCCGTAGGTAAGTATTATAATATATTTATATCAACATTAAAATAAATTGTCACACGGTTGATTTACAAAATGTTTTATGATGTCTAGATTACGTATTATAAGAGTATTGTAGTAAAGATTATATTAAATTTTCAAATCGTAAAAAGTAAATATTATAAATTGATTAAATTGTTTTGAAATCGATCGTGTGAAGTCACGTCAGTGAAACAAATGCATATGACGTGTATTATGCCAAATGCCAATGCCGCAATATTAAAATATTATTATGATAGGTAATGTTATAATAGTAACTAACTTTTTTTTCTCCTGCGGCGGACGAGTTGTGCCTAATCGGTTTTTGTAGCATCGCATTTTGAAATTCTATTATTTTACATTCGTATCGGGAAAACTTCATCTTGTAGAAATAAGGTTTGCGTAACAACCGGTCGGCCGAAAACCTCTTGATCGGATTGTACACTATCATTTCTTTTAATATTTCGTACGCAGGTTTGAACGGCTGGTACATCGTGTGCAGCCCCACGCCGGAAGTTATTTGTTCCGAATCTCTCCTCTTCTCGTAACGATCAACGAACACGTCGGACTTGTACTTTCTGAATTTGTTAAGTAAAACGGCGTCAGGACAACCTAGCACGTGATCGATTTTCTCCATCTGGTCGTTCACGTCGTCACCGTCGAACAACACGAGGCCGGTGGCCATTTCATACAAAACGCATCCCGCCGCCCAGATGTCTAATTTAGTTCCGTACCGTCCTCGTGTCAACATACATTCCGGAGAACGAAACCATCTGGTGGCTATGTATTCTGCGTATTCTTGTTTGTGCGAGACGCTGCACGCACTACCGAGGTCGCCGATCTTCAATAGCTTGTCACGACATTTTAACAAGATGTTCTCAGGTTTAATATCTCTGTGGATAAATCCGCTTTCGTGTATATATTTCAAGCCTATACGTATAACAATCATACGAAACAATCACGTGTATTATAATTAAACAAATTGTATTTTTATTTCGCACAATATACCTCCTATTATAATATTATTATTATCACAAAACAAGAAACGAATAATTTTAATCGAGGCACTATTAGGTATAACAATATAAATAGTTGCGCGAGTCTTTTTAAAAACGCCTTTATTATAATATTATCATACCTTCCAACATTTGGTACATGTACTCTTTGATGCGGTCGTCGGGCAGAGGGCATTGACCTTCGGCAATTAGTTCGTGTAACGATCTGTGCATCAGCTCCGATAACAGAATGATTTTTCCCGTCTGTTGTTCGTGGAACGCCAATTCTATGGACAATATGAACGGGTGCTTTTTCGTCGCGTTCACTACCTTCAGTTCGGAAATGGTTTTCCACGCGGTCTCGTCCATCGTTTGTCCGTAATCCTTTTTCAACACCTTGGCCGCGTATTGTTGCGAGTCGTTCCACCGGTGCACGCACAGGTACACGTCCGAAAACGTGCCCTGGCCGATCACGTGTTTCAATTCGTATTCGTCGGAAAAATTGTTCGAGCTGCTGACGCAATTACTCATGAGCGATTCGGTAGACATGGTCGAATAAAGTGACGTATAAAAAAAAAAAAAAAAAAAATAATAATAATAAAATAATTGACGGTTAAAAAGCTTCCTCGTCGCGACAGACTTGCACTATTATACGCTAAGTAGGTACACTAACAAAAAATGTTACATGTATAACATTATATTTTGGATATATTTTGGTTTCCGGACGATGTAATATTATTATTTTAATATTGTTATTCGTGACATTTATATAAGCCAGTCGCGTTTAATTTTTACTAATTTATTTATTTTTTATATTTCGCGGGCTTGGATCAAAAAGATTCAATGTCTGAAAATGTATAATAATTATTTTCAGGATAGCGATTTTAAGTTTATTTGGAAATTTTTCAGTTAATAATGATTCGATTTGTTTGTAAAAAATATTAAAAAATCGCAAATTTTAATTACAATAAACGTTAAATTATCTCAACCGAATCAATAACTTGATAATTAAACAATATTGATTAAACTACATTTGGGATCAATGATCAAATATAGTTCTAGATATATTAAACCTTTTGTCACAAAAACTAAAAATTAAATATTAGATAAAATATCTTTTCGCATAAAATAAAAATAAGAATAATATACCGCATAGAACTCTTTTTATTGTGGTAATACCAACCTGATGTAGAAAATAATGTAAAAATATTGAATAAATAATAACACTCTAGATTCAAATAATTTTATTAATTGAGATCTTAGAACTACTATTATTTCTACGAGTAATTAAAATACAAAAATAATAAATTTTAAATAAAATAATTAACAATTTTAATATTGACTCATTTTTATTTATAATTATTGAAAACAAACTAATACATCGTGTTTAATAACTTTATAAAATAATAAAATAAAATAATCACTATTATTTGAAAAAAATATTATGAAAAAATTTAATTAGGTACATTCAATAGAAAACTTTAAATTTTCTTCTAGCAGAAAGTTATACAATGATCTAATGTCTTTAATTTTTTCATCTTGTTATTTTTTTAGTTACATTTGGTACTTTTGGATTTAGTAAAATCGACAGGACATCAGATGATTCACATAATCTTTTCAATGAATTCTAATTGACTATGACAACGACAAGTAACAAGTTTTATATTTAATATGGTTAAGAAAGTTTTGGTGAAACATTAATTGGTACACTGGTGCAAAGGGAATAATATTGAATTTGAATAATTTTTAAAATCATTTAAATTTATTTCAGTGATCTGAAAAGGATTTTTATCATTTATTCGTAACATGATTAATGATATAGCAGGATACCAAATATCAATATTTTTAAAGTATTTTTGAATTTGGGAATGTGCATTGTCAACTATAGGTACTTGCATACCAGAATAACCAGGTGTAGAAAATTTCATTATAATACTAATATTAATAGTAGAATTTTTCATTAAAAGACCCGACATATATATGTAATAATGTTAATAATAGTAGGATTTTGTACAAAAATAGTTTCAAATACTTTTATTGCTGCACTAGCCATGTCATTTCCAGTACGTCCTACAATTCCCTCGTGCCATAATGCACAATATATTTTTGAATGAGATGTCAATAATATATTACAAAAATATGATTTTATTATTTTCTACAATAATATTATTATTGTAAAATTATTGTACACGTTTTATTACACAAAGAAACTTTTTAGTTTTAAAAAAAAAAAATAGTTTTTAAGTTATATAGAAACTTTATGCCCTAAAATTTATACATTAGGTATTTGAAGTTCTATCTAAGGTTCAAAATAATATTATTTTGAAGTTACATAGAACTTATTTGTACTGCATGACTTCTTTAATTCTTAACGTATTGAGTTCCTTATCAGCTAGAAAGATGCTCAATAAAATTCATAGCCCATAATGAAAAAGTGAATTTTCGAAAAAACTCACATATAACCTTTTTGATCCAAGCCCGCGATATGACAACCAAAATTCTAAGTTTTATATCGTTTGACTTTCACAAAATAAATAAATTCATCAACGGCTATTATTGCATCGCTCCGGCTCGCAATGCACTGGAGTCCAGTCACTGGACAATAATATTTAATCTCTGTAGTACTGATAGTACCTACTTGCCGACCGGTTGTCTTCATTTTTGTACAAATTTACCACTGCATATTTTCTAATTTCCACTGCATATCATACCGCATATTTTGATGTTTTTTAACGCATAATACGTATGCGCATATTTTAGTATTTTTTAGCGCATAAAGTTAGATTATCACTATAAATAATAATTTCCTTATCATTAATTTATATTTCGTTATTAATTCTTATAAGTAGTAATATCCCCCTTCACGATTATTTTATTAAATCATATTATCACAATATATTATTTGCAGATACCGGTTTTTAATCCAAATATAGCCTAACCTTAAATCATTTTGTTTTAACTTTATTGAACTATTTGTTTGCATGACGTCTTAAGTATAACAGCCCATTACAAAATAGCCTTACAAACTACAAAATGATTTTAATTATAAAGACAATTGGAAATCAATACACAAAAAAATTTATTTATTTTTCCTTTTTATTTTAATAATTTTATTTACAAGTTAAAAAATAAAAATTGCTTATGCCTATATCGATACATTAATACCACATTAATTTAATAATACCAACGTCTGAAGATGACAAGTGGCAAGAGAGATATGAGAATGATGGAGCCACCAGATATGAGGGAATATTTTAATAATTGAACATGTCTATTATGACAGTTTGTCAATTATCAGTTGGTAGGTATAACAATTAGTACCTAGAAAAAATTGACAATAATCGCGTATGACGTATGTCTATAGAAGTAAGCGATGCAGATAACTATGAAATATGTTTGATATTATTCATACGTTATTTACATGTCTGTATTCAAAAACAAAATAAAAATTTCTCTTTGTGATTTCGGACCGTATAGCTGATCGTCCACAATCCACTTAGCCTGCCTGTTCAACGCTACAAAACCATCCAATGCAATATTGTGTTGGATAGTGACAGTAACCGAATGCCAGAAAACTGACGGTTGGTCAATGTGGTGATCGTGACACCGTCCATCCAGGTGGACGATAAAGGAAAAATTTATTTTGTTTTTGTATTAAGTGTACAAATATTCCAGCGTAGACATTACAAATTTCATTTACAAATTCCAATTAGAGGTAGGTATACAAAAATAAATTTCTTAAAAACTTATATAGGAGTATAGTTTATAATTTAATACGAAGATTAGCGAATTCAACATCGAAATTTACGATTTCAATTATATGTTTATAATAATAGCAGTAATTTAATTTGTATGTTTTGTTCTATGGATGTATTAGCTGTCTGCAAACTAGATTTTATAAGTAAATTTTCTAACTAAAAACAGTACCTATAATACAATTATTTTTTATTCAATAACCTATAGTTAGGTTACAAAAATAAAATACACTTTTACAACGAATAAGGTAATAAAAAATAGTCACAAAATAATATATTCATCAACAAAATTATAAAAAAAAAAAAAAAAAATGATTAAAATTCGAATGAGCTTATCAGTCGCAGGTCAGAATATAGAAATACCTACCTAGACGTGAAAACAGTACGAATAACTAAGGAACGAGTTCATGATAGTTTAGTCACCCATGTGGTCCGTCCTTAACTTTAGCATTGCGCTGTTAATACAATTTCTTACCTTACAGCATAAATTCAGCAGGACAAGAAGAAGTTCTTGATGAGCCAATAAGATACAATACAACAGTATACCATATTATGGATCTTGTGAAATAAATAAAATCAAATTCGTTAAATTTCAGTTTTCTCAAATCGACAATTCTGTATTTTTGTCATTCATTTTGCATAAATTTATTTTCACGCTTGTTGCTGTCGATCTCTCGATACATTTTGTTGCATTTATAAATTGTAACGATTTATAAATTGATTATATATCTTATCAAACTATGTATGAATACGAATAAATTTTGTATGAACACTATATTATAAATTTATAATCGATTTATAAATCGTTCAAACTTATATACCTAAATGCAATAAAATGCATCGAGAGATCGACAGCGACACCCGTGAAAATAAATTTATGCAAAACGAACGACAGAAATACAGAATTGCCGATTTGAGAAAACTGTAATTTAATGAATTTGATTTTATTTATTTCACAATAACTAATGTCACGTGTGTAAAGTAAAAAAATACCATGTAGTATAATGATATATTGTGTCTTATTGGCTCATCAAGAACTTCTTCTTGACCTGCTGTGAATTTTTTTTAGAAGATCGACTACCTAAGTAACTAAACTTCCATGAACATTGAACATGATCTCATCGTTTGTTGATGAATATAGTTTTTTTTTTTTTAAATAAATAAATTATGACTATTTTTTATCGCCATATTCGTTGTAAAAATATATTTTATTCTTGTAACCCCGTTAGCTATTGAATACAAAATAATTGCATAATAGCTATAGTTTTTCAAGGATAAATATATTATATTAAAGTATTGTGTCGATAATAAGAATGACATTATTTAATTTTGTTTTTTTTTTAAATATAACAGTAAAAATCGGATTTTGACAACT
Source organism: Tetraneura akinire (assembly GCA_021307375.1). Lineage (NCBI taxonomy): Eukaryota > Metazoa > Arthropoda > Insecta > Hemiptera > Aphididae > Tetraneura > Tetraneura akinire. The sequence goes on from JAIUCT010000015.1 coordinate 118,189, forward strand.
GAAGCCCGTATAAACATATGCTACTATCCACAGAACAACAGAACAGTAGTTATATGCAATACAAATTGTACTTTTTCATCGGATATCGGAGTCTGTACATTATAAAATTCTTATCATTATTTCGCGAACTTCAGGAATATATCAGAAATTTGTAAGTGATAGTAGTGATAATGGTGCAATATTTACACACTTGTTTTTCTGAGGCTATAGAATATTTGTATTATAAAGTATTTGAAGTTTTCAATACAATCGATTAACTTGAGTAAATGAATTCGCGAAAATTATCGGATTTATTTTATTACACATCATATACCTACTACCATAAAACGAAACGTTTGTAAACCATCGTTTAAAATTCCTCTCTATATAAATTTTGAACAATAATTGTTCATCCTATCAATGTGATATCAATTATATAAGGCATAAGCATAACATTTTTTTTTTTTTTTTTTTTTTTTTTTTTTTTAATTTTTAATTTTTAAGTATTAAATTGTAGTCGTGTGCTCGTGGATAAATGATGGGCCGATTGGTGTTGATCACGTGTTTCAGTTCGCCAGGCATCGGATCGCGAAACATTCCCGGGGGACCATAACTACTGCCGTACGTAGTACATTTATCCACAGCCACGTTCGGTCGACAGAACCTCTTGATCCGCTCGCAGCGTTCAATGTCCGGCATTTCCCACGGCCGGTAACTGTTCCTAGTCACTGTCTCGGAGGCCATTTGTTTGTCAACGGTCTTCCACTGGGTGGACGTGGCCGGCCGAGCGGACGGTCGTTTTCCAACATTTTTCTCCGTCAAACCGAACGTCACGGCCGTGGTGGTCGTACTGTCCATAGGGCCGTCCGCCGTACTTAAGTACACCACAGGGTACATAGTCTTTGACCGGTCATCTTTGGTCATGATTTTTGTCTGGTAATCGTTGCGGTTTGACGTCAGTGATTGAATCGGCCCGTAGCAACAGTCACCCAACATCTCGTGATGTCTGGGAAGCACGATGTCCGGCCGTTTCGTGTTGGGCCACGGTTCATAACTGGACCGGTGCACGGTCAACCCTGTGTTTTTCTCGTCCGTTGAACGTAAATTGATTTTCGTCGGTGTCGCCGTGGATTTTATGATACACGTCGGAATATCCAACGACCTATACGAGTTTCTGCGCAAACGACCAGTTATGTTTAAATTTTGTCAGTCGGCAAAACAACGCACTATACAAGGTGATCCAAATAACTTACTACACTAATTTTCTCGGTCAATTTTAATGTTTTTCAAATTTTTTTTTTTTTTTACAAAATATCTATATATTTCTAACACTACAAAAGAAAAAACTATAGAACTATAGAACTATAGAACTTATAACACTACATTTTTATATAAAAATACATTTTTTTACAATTTTTTTTCTTGCTGATTTTTGAATTTTTATATTTTTTTTAAAATGGCATGCTATACATTTATTTACACCAAAAAATAGGTAGAAAAATTATAAGAATTATATTCCATTGTCATTTTTAATTTTGTTAACTTTTCAATGAACTACAGTGATTTTCATTAAGCTCTTAAATGGATATTTATTAAATAATAAAAGTACTTTTTCGGAGACGCCAAATTCATTGTTTACAAACACTTTCAATAATAAGTTTTTTATTATTAAATCATAATATACCTACAAAATATTACGAGTGTGTATCTCCAATTTAGTATCCAATTATGATGATAAACACAATCAATTAAATACCTACATCTCTCCTCACTATCTCACATAGTCGTAGGATTTATTAACGTTTAACGATAACCACTATAATAATATGATACGAATACAGATTAGGTGTATTTATAAATAAACCATGCACAATAATTATACGTATTTAATTTTATAATAATAAAATGTACAATCGTATGGAAAATTTGAAGGTTTGAACCGTAGTAACAGTGACGTAAAAAACTGACCAAAGCTCCTCCTCCTATGTATGAAAAATAAATGAATTTCAAAGACGTAGGTATATTATAAAAACGAATTGAAAAAAATGAAAAATTTCTTCACGAAAATTATTTTTAAATTATTGCCCATGTCATAGAATAAAAAAAAAAATAGCATGCCATTTAAAAAAAGTATAAAATCTAAAAATAAAATAAGAAAAAAAATTATAAAAAATTATATGTTTATGTAATAATATAGTATAATGTACACCAAATATTTTGTAAAAAAAAAAAAAATTGAAAAACTTCAAAATTGACTGAGAAAATGAGTGTAGTAAGTTATTTGGATCACCCTGTACGTAAACGGAAATTCTATGGGTGCATACGTCATATTTAACATGGCAAATCTGTTGGTATACCCACCCGTGTGAGATAAATACATTTTTATGACTTCATCTACAACAAAAACTTAGTTTACTGTTGTAGGTATATACCTAACCGTAAGCCACAATTATCATCGTCTATGACGGACTATCCATTGGAGAGAGAAAATGTGGTTAAAAAAAATTAAGTTTCTTTGGTACAATTTTACAATTTTTCTGCATAACATCATGATTATTTTTAATTGAAATTTTAAATTTTAAACCAGTTTAATATTACAGATTTATAACGTGAACTTTCGTATTTATCTATAGATTTTTCCTAAATTTTATATTTTATTCACGATTTAAATGTATATCAATAGCTTTTTTTTATATAGATAGGTAGGTATATATTATATATTTATTTGGTTTAATACACGACGTATAGAATTTGTATTTGATATACAATGACGATAAATTTTAATATTATTATCATATTTTAATTTTAAATAAATATCATTTTTCATACTTGTAAATCGTTTCACTTTCTATCTTTCCGTGTCCTACACAAAATCCGGCGCTACGTTGAAACTGTCCGCGTCTTGTCGGTTGAACGTACACTTTATTTAAAGGAATAGTTTTACATTCGTCCATATTGAACATTGTTCTTCGATTGTAATCTAATATTGTTTTTCTAATGTTTAATCTATATATTAACTCTTTTTTTATTCGATTAAACTAATAAAAAAAAAAATTATAAAACAGTATAAGAGTATACATAAAAAATCGGTAGTTATATCAACAAATTCAACGTTTATTTAAAATTAAAAAATAGAAAACAACTTTTTCCAAATATTACATTCAAGCCATCCAATATTAATTTTAATCGTCAGCAATTTATTTAAATTTAAAATGCAGGTATTTCTTTTATTTTAATTATTTTTAATATAATATGCAAAAAATATAATTTTATTTCCAACACTTGTATATTTTCTATTTCGATAAAATTATAGTCGCTAAATATTTTGATATTTTAATAAAATAAAAAAACAAGGAAAGGGTCACAGGCGAGGAATAGATACAGGTGTAAGGAGAAATTGGTGTAAGGGTTGAATTTTAATTACAATTTGAATGCAATGATAAATCATTACATTAGAAAAACGATTCTGAGCGAAGTTCATCGTGTACCAATTAAATTTTTTACATTTATCAGTCTTTACGTTCAATATAAATAATTTTACTAAAATTTCAACTTTAAACACCTATAAAAAAAAAAGTTAAGTTTTAAGATTTTCATAATATTTTGGAATAACATTAAGTTATATGGCAGTATGCTTCAATAAAATTTTCAAAAATTTTCCTAATTTTTTAGCTTTTCTACTAATTCTTATTGTAAAAGTATTAAGAAATAATAAGAAGAATATTCGTATGGATACAAAGATTTTCCGATTTTCATTTAAACTAAAAATAACAACTTTAAACAGCTATAAAAAAATTGAGACTAGGGATTTTTATCAAACATTATATACATAAAAACGAGAATTTTACGAAATATTCAGTCCTATATTTTGTAGAAAAATTAACGTAATGGTTCCACAATTTTACCACATATATATAGTAGCTATGTGAACACCCAAAAAAATTTTCAAGTTTCTAACTTCAAAATAGCCCTAGTTATCGTCAAATATTGAAATCGAAATTCACTTAATTTCAGTTTTCGTGAAAAATGCAGTTTTTTCATCATTTTTCGTCGTTTTATCTATCTACTGCTTAGAGTCAATTTTGAGAAATTTGAAAAATGACCTAAATAAAGTACCAACTACATCCACTTTCCAACCAGAAACATATGCTATTCGTGAAATTCGAAACATTATTTCTGGTAGTAAAAGTGTCTTCAGAATAAAAAAAAAAATCACACATCATTGTAAAACCAATACATTCTTCGCTTCGGATCTAAAATTTGTAATTAAAAAAAATATTTATCTATATATGTTTTAATAATAATAATAATTTGTAATTTTAAATGTACCTAATCATAAAAATTGTTATGATAAACCTGAATTTTTGTATAAAATACATGTTTTTACTACAAATGCGGCCCTCAAGATTTTTAAGAAATAATATGTGGCCAAAAGGTTGAAGACCCCTTATATATTTATAATAATGCTATTATTCTTATTTTTTCTGATATAAACAATCAAGCACGTATTCAGGATCAATTTTCGGGGGGGGGTTTGGGGGGGTGTGGGAAATTGGGAGAAGTATAAATACAATTTATACATAAATTTTGTAGTTAGTCTTTGTTATATTATAAATATAAAGCTACTTTAAAAATTTTGGGGGGGGGGTTTGAACCCCTAAAACTCCCCCTGGATACGGGCTTGTAAACAATTGAGCTTAACCTAAATTTATATTAAAAACACAAACAAATTTATAAAAAAATACATTTTAATTAAATAATAGTATTAATATTTATATTATTTTATTAATAAATAAAAAAACTTTAAAAGAACTCAATAAAAATTTACGCATTAAGTAAGGATGTAGTAGGTAGGTTGGTCCAGTTCTTGGTTTCATCGGTTCTTTAGAGACTGATAATTACCAGTTCACCCATGATTAATTATTGGTAGGTACCAATTCTGATTTATTTATTTTTTTTGTGATTACACTAATTTTAATTATTTGTTTTGTAACATATCATCAATAGTATCCTTTTATATCACATCAATTATACTTGTATATACTTCAATAATCATGTCTTCATTTAATATGGTTTAAATAATAACTGATAATAAATAAAACTTTGTATGGGAAAAAGTCTCTTATTTTGTTGAGTTTTAAATTTTAAATTTCTTTGGATTGAAAATGGGTCATATGATCATTGTATACAAACATATCTACCTACATAATGCAAGTAATTTATATTTTTTATTTTATTAAAATATATTTAATAAAAAAAAATTGTTATTGGTATCAGTATTGAGAACCAAAAGAATAATTTTTGGAATCAGAACGATTATTTTTCAAGAACTATCTCATCCCTATTATTAAGAAATAATTATAAAATAAATAACACGGTATATTTTGTAAAATGTATGTAGCTATTAAAATTTGTCAAAAAGCAATAAATTTAAAATTATTATTCTTAATAATAAAATTAATAATTAATATTTAATTAATATACAACTTAATATTTAGATATTTTATATTGAGTAAATAATATATAGTAATTTTCGACTAAAAAGTATAACATATTTTCATTTTCATTATCTTTTTTTGGCTTTGTAATTATTGAATGATCAACTACATCTTCTAAAATATTCATTTGTTTTTCTATTTCTTCATCACTCATTTTTTCGGTGGTTTCTTGTTCATCAAATAACTGTTTGTCCATTATAAATAGACTATTATCTCCAGTAGCTTTAGATATTTACATATGAAACAATTAAAATTATAAATTAATACTTTTAAAATACTAAAAAATTGTTTTAGAAATCATAATTTATGACCTTTTTTCCTTTTTTGTCTTCAAATTTTAACTTTAATTTGAATTCAGATACTAATTGTCCCTGTTTTCCGTGATCACTTTGATGATTCACTATTATCTTCATCGTTATCAAATGGTGTAATTTTTAGTTTAGATGATTTTAAAATATTTTCATTAAGTTTTTGTTGATCACCATCTTCATCAAATTTAATTTTTTTGTTGAATGATTCTCCCTATAAGAATATGTAATTTTGTTAAATCATACAAATAATATTTTTATTTTATTGCATATATATTATTTTTTTTTTAATTTTAAAATCAATCAAACTGCCTACGATTTATTACATAGGTATTTAATTAATTAAGAAATTATTGTCGTATAAAGCTGCTTTCACACATAGCTTTATAGACCACTAACACATAGACCGCTGGCAATCGAACCGCTATGTGTGAAAGCAGCTTAACTAAAAGCAAATTTTACAATCGTAACATTTTATCTAGTCTCGTTACATTACATTTATTTTATTTGCGTTGTGATTATAATACGGTTTAAATCACACATCATAGAGTTGCAATTAAAAATTATAATAATTGTTTGATTATACACTGTTACATAATAATATACAGAAAAAAAGAAAAATATAAAACAACAATAATGACAATATTATTGATAGATGTTACTATATTTTTTGGTAATAATAATAAAATATTATTATAAATTCCTACTAATGACAGAATTATTACAGGATTTAATATAAAAAGAAAGAATAAATAATTACAATTATATAAATTTAAAACTTTCTATTTTTTTGATAAAACTTATAACAATTTGTTACAATTTCACAATATAATATACATACACTATGTTACATTTGTTATCGCAATAAAACTTTTATTGCAATACATAAAAAACATACAAAAATATATCAATCAAATTTCAAAATATTAATTAATTCTCAGATTTAAGTCACATGTTATGGTGGTGATATTTTAAATTAAAATAATTGTTGTACACTGTAAAAATTGAAAAAAAAAAATGAAATACTACAATAATTACAATATTATATATAGTGGTTACTACATTTTTTGGTAAAACACATAAGTAATCATTTAGATAAATAACATATCATTACATAACATTTATGTTATTTGTATTGTGATTATAGTTTAAGTATTATAGAAGTGCAATTAAAAATTATAACAATTGTTTGAATATACACTGTTACATAATAATAATAATAAACAGAAAAAAAGAAAAATATAAAACAACTATAACGAAAATATTATAGATAGATGTTACTATATTTTTTGGTAATCATATACATAACCATTTATTAAATATAAATAATAAACATTATTATAAATTCCTACTAATGACGAAATTAGTACAGGGTTTATATACCAACAAATAATTACAATTTTATAAATTAAATTTTTTTTTTTTCGATAAAATATATAACAATTTGTTACAGATATATTATAACTTTATAATATACGAGTACATACATCCATACACTATGTTGCATTTATTAGCACAATAAAACTTTTATTGCAATACATAAAAAACATACGAAAACATATCAATCAAATTTCAAAATATTAATTATTTCACAGATTTAAGTCACATATTATGGTGGTGATATTTTAAATTAAAATAATTGTTGTACACTGTAAAAAATGTACATTTTAATGGTATGAAATAAAAATAAATAAAACTGCAATAATTACAATGTTAAATATAGTGGTTAGAGGTTACTATATTTTTTAATTGTAAACATATATAAAGATATAGTTATAATGTAAAATAGAAATCATATATATTTGTTATTCTACCCAAATCGGCAAATCCCATTGGTTTTTTAATATAAATACTTCCAAATAATTTTTGGCCGTCAACACTGCATTCTATATTTTCTATATTATACAATATGAAAAAAAAATTATTTATTTGTCATGACTAGAGCACGGATTTGTATGCAATTATATATTTTTATTCGTTTCATATTTTTGAAGTTTTGTCAATGATATTTACGAATTATACTATTTTCAAAGTAATGGCAAATTTTTATTTTGCATATTTAATGATTATTGCATATTTTTGCATTTTATGGCAAAATTTGATTTTTTTACATAGAATTACATTATTTACTAGATTTAAAATATAAAATTGATGTCACAGCATAATTTTTATAGGTACTCGAATTGAAAATCCAGATAATAAATTTCCTAGAATCTTTATAATTAATTTTTGTGACAAATTTATCATGTCGTGTTTATCGGTAAGTTATTAGTTCAAAATTTCAAATGTTCAATTACTTTTATAAATAAATTATATTGTAATTTATCAATTTACGAATCTTGTCTAACAATTGCCATTATTGTACAATGTTTTACAAACGACAAGTTTCATAGAAGAAAAACTAGAGATGCATTTAGTTATACATTACAACAATAAATAATTAAAAAAAAATAAAAATTTCAAATAAAAAACATATTATATATATCATTACCTTATTTATTTATTTTTATTGCATATTTGGTGCATATTTAAACCTTTTTTCCTGCATATTATATGACATATTTTAATTATTTTTAGTGCATAAAAATCCGTGCTCTAATTATGGCACATTTTATTCAGTACATTAATTACTTATTATAGTCTTCCATTGGTAGTTAAATTTGAGTGACTTACTCCTACTTTCATGGGAAACAATTGTTTTCTTGACATTTTGAACTGTATATTATGCAATTTAAGAAACACATTGTAAATATGAAATTGAAATGGCTGCTTCTACAGCTGTCCATCAACAATGAACTGGAGCACTCGGTGGTGGTTTTATAGTTGCACGCTGTATACAAATAAATCATTATTATTTACTTTTTAATACATTAAATGTTAAATAATTATTCATACCTAATAGTATAGAGGTAGTTTTCTACGGGTAGTTTATTTATATCAAGGTCCACCTTTAGTCTATAGGTAATTTAATTTTTTTTCAGTTGGTATATGCGATTTGCTCTATACACAGATTCAAATTATTGTTTTTGCAATTGTGGTCCAACAATGTACTCTTGCACTCAGCTCAGTTTCAGTTTTCTTTATGTTTTAATTGGCTGTATTACATATTTTACATTAAAAATCAAATAATTATTTGTACCTGATAGTACACGAGTAGTTCATACATTAATAGTACAGCTTCACATCGAAGACGGGTAATTTAATTGTTTCAAAATCAGTGTATGCTTTGGTTTTACACACCAATGATAACATTGCCAAACACATGTTATTTTAATAAAACTAAAAAAAAAAAAAATTAAAATTAAAAAACTATATACATTTTAAATGTAATAGTTAAACATATTAAGTTAGTACATTATAATCCGCGTTTACCTTTACATTGTAAAACAATATTGATTTCTTCACAATACAGTGTACTCTCGATTATCCGTAGAATAGGGTGGCAGGACATCCACGGATAAATGAATTCCGTGGATAATCCGCAAAATTAAATTTTATAATAAAAACCAGTTATAAACACCAGTTCTAGTCGATAGTAGACAGAAGACTAAATAGGTATACGCGTTATAAGTGATCAAATGCAATATGTAATGTACGTTATCGCAGCCCAATTTAACCGATAAAGATGTACAATGTACATTCGAGGGTGTAGTATTAAAGAAACATAACATAATGTGTATTAATAAAAGTACATACACGTGTATTAATATTAAATAAGCGTATTTTACGTCGTTATCGAGTTATCGGCAATGACAAATTCACAACCCAATTAAACCTATAATGATTTATAATGGAAAGATACAATATATATATATTTTTTTTTGTATATATATATAAAGGTATGTAGACGATTCCGTGGAAGACAGCGGATAATCGGGAGTACACTGTAGGTATATCAAAATAAGGTAGACATGAACTATACAATTGATGACTTTTGTTTAATCAATGGTCGTCATTTGTATTTTATAATATAATCAGAAAAGAGAATTATGCACTGTTACACTTTAGCCTTTTAATATTTCATACCTGATTAATTGTATGGTTGGTAGATTACTGATTTTGATAGTATACTGTAATAATCGGATACGATCGACGGTTGCCGTTTGTGATTCAGTACATTTGACACGTTTGCCATTTGCATAAACTAAAAAAATATAGAAGTTTCTTAGAACTGTTTAGATATTAAACGTGTAAATAATTATTATAATTATTACTAACCTTTCTATTTGACTCTGTTGACAATAATTATATAGCACGAGGGTATGTTTTTAAAATTTGACGTTGTCCCGTGTAAACGTTATTGTATGGTAGTAATATATTATTTTTCTTTACGATTGGCGTTTTGTTGAATAAATTAAAAAATTCAACGATCATAACATCACGAAAGAACCCGTAATATAAAAAAAAAAAATCATTTTAATTCAAAAATTACAACAAACAGTTTATCATAAAAATCGTGTGTGATAACGGGTATCAAACGATGTTTTAAATACGGACAAATGGTAGTTGAAAGAAATTTATAACGACCACGGTTGTAGATACTACCACCGTGGTAACGACGTTACAACGTGTAAATAGGACCACTATAGTAAGTATAAATCAAGGTGGATATATATATCCACCTTGGTATTAATAATTGAAATAATTTCGTTATCAATGAAAAAAGACAAACATAAATAATTGATATTAAATTATTAAACAAAATATTTCAACCACGAGGATATTGCCTGTTGTAGTGTTGTGTTTTGTACTTTCATAAAAGTTTACATAATAATATAATATTACATTAATATTTTATTAAATATGATTACACAATTAACTTGTTAGAATTACAAGTCTGTACGTGTCATATTTATTTCATATTGAACAATTTAACAATAATAAAGTTCGTGAATCAACCAAGATATAAAACCTAATCAACATCATAATAAAATTATTTCTTGAAAATTTCTATTAATCGTTTTCGAAAAATATGAGAAGAAAGCCTAATATTCTTATAACTGGTAAATATATCGATTTTTTATTACAATGGTATATACCTAATTTTTATTCATAAAATTATATTATACAAGAATAAATTATTTACGTTGTGAAGTTTATTATTCTATTACATGGTTGACAACAGTTCTTTTGGTGATCTGTTAAAGGATCTGATTTTATATTTTTATCAATATACATTGTAATTAAATATAAATTCAATCTATTGAATATGTTCAAAATCATTGTTCATTTTTATTTTATCCAATTAGGTACACCTGGTGTAGGGAAATCAAAATTGTGTGAAGAATTAATCCGAGATGGGTTAGACATGGAGTGGATTGAAGTTAGTCAAGTAGCTAAAAAGTACAATTTTTATTCTGGATATGATGAAGAACTGGAATGTCATATACTTAATGAAGACAAAGTATGTTTACGTTTAATATTTTATAAATATTTTTTATAAATTATATTTTTATGTTTAGTTGTTAAATGAACTGGAATCTAGAATGGCTCAAGGTGGTAAAATAGTTGATTATCATGGATGTGACTTCTTTCCAGAACGCTGGTTTGATGTAGTATTTGTATTGAGTACTAATAATACATTGTTATATGATCGTCTTGAAAAAAGGTAAATACTATAAAAAGTTAGTGCGTAAGCTAGTTATCAATTGTCAATCTATCAGACATTAAAGATAAATTTTATTTTATTAAAATATATTAATCAATTTAAAAGGTTTGCTATTTAAAAACCATTATCGTATTTTTATGACATAAATACTATTCATAATTTGTCATAAATATAATTCTATATAAAAATGGTTTTGATTAGGTACATTACTGTTTTGTGTAGTTGTTTTCAGGCATATACAAAAAAAAAAAAAAAAAATCGGGGGTTCATAGGATACATCAAGTTATTTATATATAAAACTTACTATAAATGTCAATATTTAATACTTGTTTAATAATTAACAAAATTTGCGGTATTCCTACATGGAAGTTAAAAATATTTTAGATTCTAAGGGAATTATAATAATGTGTTTTTTTTTATGTCTGTAGACACTTTTTCAACCAGAAATAATACTTCCATTTTCACAAATAGCAGCATATGTTTCTAGTAGGAAAGTAGATGTACTTTATTTAGGTCATTTTTCGAATTTCTCAAAGTTGAGCTTATGCGATAGGAAAAGCTACCAAAATGTGACATTATTCACGAAAACTGAAATTTTAACGAAATTGATTTCAATATTTTACGATAACTCGGGCAATATTGAACTTAGGATATTCTCATACGTACTATATATACTTAAAATTTTGAAATGAATTCATTTTCAAAAAAAAAAAAAAAAAACATGAGTGATATTTTGTCAGATGTAGGAATTTAGGGGACTCATTTAGGGATTTTATGGATATTTATATTGAACTAAGAGACTTGAAAATTGTATTGGGAGTTCATACTTATAGTTAACATATGTGATAAAATTTTGGAACTATTACGTTGAAATCTAAATGTAAATTAATATCTATGTGTTTTACATTTTTAATAAAACCCTCCCTCCTGTATATTTGTCAGTTATTAGGTATAAATTATTATAATATTTTTTGTAATATTTAAAAACATCACAAAAACAACTTTTTAGCAAATAAATACTTAAAATATAAATAGCTTTTTGTCGTTTTTTCTATCACATAGGATCAATTATAACTAATTCGAAAAATTACCTAAAAAATATACCAACTACATCCACTTTCCAATCAAAAACATATGTTATTCATGAAACGGAGCATTATTTCGGGTAGTAAAAGCAGTGGCATGGCGAATGGGGTGTTTAATAGGGAATTGCTACTGAATTTTTTGAGGTGGTGGGTGGGTCCCTGGATTTAAGTTGTAATTTGGTGTGTTAAAATGAAGAATATGATAGTATAATGTTAATATTTTTAATCATAAGAATAATCTATACTAAATGTATATAAAAAAAATCACCTATTTTATAAGAAATTTGTCGCTTGCCTCTAGAAAATTCATAGTTCGCCACGCCACTGAGTAAAAAAGTCTAAAAAAAAAAAAAAGACCCATCATTGTAAAACCAATACGTTTTTTTGCTTACTTTATTTTAGTCTAATAAATAAAAACTATTTCAAATTATTAATTTACTTTTGTCATTTTTAGAGGTTATTCATCAAAAAAACTTCAAAATAATATTGAATGTGAAACATTCCAAACTTTACTTGAAGGAGCAATGGAATCATATGATACCAATATTGTTCATGAGTTACGTAATGAAACATATTCAGATATGGAACGCAATATTACTCGAATAAGTACATGGGTTAATAAATGGATTAAAGATAATGTTATCTACTAGAAATAAGACATATTAAATGTAAATATACTTTATGTTTGGCAATTTAAAATTATTTTTGTGGTTGATGTTTTTTTTTTTTTTTTTTTTTCAATTCTTGTAATCTATTGCTAACTGTAATATATATTTTATATTAATTTATTTTTCATTTTTTGATTACTAATATTTTAAATGATTATATTGTTCAATTGGCTAGCAGTATAATAAGATACTAAAAAAGAAAGAAAAATTATAGATGCAAAACATAAAGGTTATAATTAAAGGTGCATTACTTGCCAATAATGATGGAAGCTTTTTGGTAACCTACTAGTTGTTTCAGCAATTTCCATCTACTTGTTTTCGTCATATATTGGACGAATGTTTAGCAGTTTCATTATAAACAACTGTCCATTATTTATACTTACTATTTAATATTATTTAGTATCATATAATTGTTTTATTTGTAATTTAACTAATATCAATGTTAATCTACATTAACATCCATGTTATGGTCAAGTCAACGTGTACACTGCCCATTTTAAAATTTCATATTTTTTATAATGACCAAAGTGTATATTGTCAATATTTAGTGTAATGTACATTATTTATTAGAGTAGTAATATTTCAATATAAAAATAAATGAAAATTCAACTAAATTATTTTTATATTCTTATACCTAACTTGATTTAAATAATTTATTTTAAATTTCTTTATTTAACAAATTAACACTTCATATTATATACAACATTCTTGAAGCAGTATAACTATATTTGCACCTTACTAATACAATTTTGATTATAAAATCTAGAGTAATTATTATTTCAATATATGAAACATGTCAAATATGTTATTGTAAAATAACAATTAACAAAGTGATTATTTTAGTTAGGACAATAATTAGGTAATTATAATTAAATATATTTTTTACATTAAAAATACATTGTCCAACAATATATGGAAATTTTGTGTACAATATATATTAATATTTATATTAATATATTTGGTAAATATTTTTAAATACTAATTTATAAAAATATTAAATATTGATGATAATATATATGTAGAAAAAATAGAATAAATTAATTTATATGGAATTTATTTTAATCTTAAAAATACATGCATTAAACAGTTTTCGCTTACAAAAAAGTATATATTAAACTTAATAAAATATAAAATTAACATTTTTTTTTTTTTTTAATATTTTACCTAATCAACTATAACATTTAATCTTCTTTTGACAATATTTAACAAATACAAAATATTTTAAGATCTTGGCTCTTTTAATCTAACAATCTTAATGTTATGTGATATATCCTGTGGAGTTAAAAATATATATTGACTTTTGCGGTTTTCAAAGGATGACATAAGCATTTGAGTAGTAGCTAAATGATTAACATTATCCATATATACATCATACTTATCAATAGAGTAAAATGGTAACTGCATATTGCTCCATAATGCCAAAATTAATGCAACCCTGGCAAATGTCCGTTCACCAGCAGAAGCAAATGAAGTGCTTATATTATCAAACATGGTAATAACCATGTTTTCTTCATATTGATCAATTTCAAGTTTGCCTTTAATTTTACGTAATTTTAACACCATATCAAAAGCCTCAACGACTTTTAATTTAACAGATTCAATGTACTTTTCAAGATTAACTATATTAAATTCAATAGTTTTCTTAGAAATTAATGTAACAAAAATATATTAGTAATTAAATATTATATACCTACGGGCTATAATACATTCAAAAAGTAAACGGCCATATTATATAGTATATATACATGTATATATAGCTTATAAATGTACAATTTATTTATAAAAAATAGTCGTGAACAATGTAAGCAATGAATTGTCATAAATTCATAATGAATAATGAATAAATAATAAATATAATTTTAAAAAAGCCGGGAATTATAACGTTATAAAAGGGCTAATATAGGCAATTTTATAACAGTTTCGATAACAAATGTTGGTAATGATAACAAATAGTTCTCCACTCATTTTGTACATACTGTCCCGTATTATCGTTTATAGTATTTGGTATAATCACAGCACGATGTAGAGAAGATCTAGAGTAGATCTTCTCTACATCGTGAATCACAGAATGGACACTGATAAGAAATAACACAGTAAGTATAGGACGGCGGCAGAAATCAGTCGGCCATTTTATTTGAGGTAGTCTTCATCAAATTTATTATAATGGTGAAAGTAAATAATATTGGTTATAAGTTTAATTTGATTACAAAATTACAATATAAATTTGATAAAAACTACCTAAAATAAAATGGCGACTGATTCTCTCTTGTCGCCTCGCCGCCCGGAAGTGTCCAACCCCTGGTATAATGTATTAAGATTTTTAAATTAAACCACAGATAACATTAAACCAGATGGCCGACTCTTTTTATTTTCCTATGCTGCCAATGTAATTAACAAAAATGGAAAAAAAGTAAAACCCTCCTCACTTCCTCAGTTCAGTGTCATCACTCAAAGGGGGAAAAAGAATTTGTATGAGTTTCTTAACCTTCATCACTGATTTTTACTGTTTACTATGCGCTCAGCAATTAAAATTATTTAAATGCTTAGATTTTTAGATTCTGAGCGAAGCGAAGAATGTATTGGTTTTACAATGATGTGTGATTATTTTTTTTTTTTTTTTTTTTTTTTTATGTCTGTACAAAAATACTACCCGAAATAATGCTCCGATTTTCACTAATAGGGTATGTTTCCGATAGCAAAGTGGACGTACTTGGTACTTTACTTGAGTCTTTTTTTGAATTTCTCAAAATTGACGCTATGCGGTAGAAAAAACGGCGAAAAAATGAAGAAAAAACTGCATTTTTCGCGAAAAATGAAATTTTGACGAATTCGATTTCTATATTTCACGATAACTCAGGCAATTTTTAAGATAGAGACCTGAAATTTTTTTTGGATGTTCACATAGCTACTATATATATGTGGTATAATTTTGGAACCGTTACATTAATTTTTCTCCAAAATATAGGACTTTGAATATTTCGTAAAATTCACGTTTTTACGTATATAATGTGTGATAAAATTGTCAATTTTGGGTATTTTGGTCTGAAAATTTTACTGAAGTATACGTACATATTACTTAAAATCATACTAAAATATTAGAAAAATCCATTGTCCCAATTTTTTTTTATAGCTGTTTAAAGTTGATATTTTTAGGAAAACGAAAATCTTAGAATCCATAAGTATAAATATTCGGAAAACACTTTCACTACCCGAAATAACGCTTCGATTTTCACCAATAGCGAGTTCCAGATGTAAAAGTGGATGTAGATGGTACTTTATTTGCAAGCCCGTATCTAAGGGAGGTTTTAGGGGTTCAACCCCCCCCCCCCCCCCGAAATTTTTAAAGTACTTTTATATTTATAATATAACAGACTAACTACATATATAACTACGTATAATATAATCATTTTTTTTTACTTCATGTATTAAAAATTTTTAACCCCCTCTCCCCCGAAAATTGATCCTGAATACGTGCTTGTTTATTTGGGTCATTTTTCGAATTTCTCAAAATTGACTATAAGCGGTAGAAAAAACGAAATTTTGACGAATTCAATTTCTATATTTCACGATAACTCGGGCAATTTTTAAGTTAGAGACTTGAAAATTTTTTTGGGTGTTCACATAGCTATTATATATATGTAGTAAAATTTTGGAACCGTTTTTAAATTTTTTTACTAAATATAGGACTTATAGCTTTTTTAAGTTGATATTTTTAGTTCAAACGAAAATTATAATCTGACTGAACTTTGCTCAGAATCGTTTTTTCGAATGCAATGGTTTATCATTGCATTCAAA
>JAIUCT010000015.1:137292-159565 GCA_021307375.1 Tetraneura akinire
TTTTCAATATATTATCTATATCTAAGGTTTTGTACAATATAAGATATTTATTTAAAATTAATGTACTCGGTTATTGTGCCGAAGTTATTGTAGTTATGTTATTGTGGTTATTGTACCTTCAGATTATCAAACACCTAAATGCAGTGGTAATATTTAAATTATTTATATAGATTTTTCTTATTACAATAATGTTAAATAAAATTGACAAATATTATTTATTATATAATTTAATTATATAAAATTATATAGAGTGTTCATTTATGTGTAATAAAATTTTGCGTTTTATTTATTTATATGTAATATCCATAAGAACTCTTCTTATAAAATTAAATACCTATTTAATAAAAAAAAATGTCAATATTTTAAAAAATACATACATTATAATCTGACTGAACTTCGATCAGAATCGTTTTTTCGAATGCAATCGTTTATCATTGCATTCAAATTCTAATTAAAAATTAAAAATTAAACGTTATGATTTGCACACCTGTATCCCATGGGGCAGGAGTATCAGCTCTTTTTTTTCTTTTTTGTTATTGAATATTTTTAAAAGGGCTTAAGCCTAATACCACAGAATATAACCACAGATCAATATTGTTTTTCTTTTTATATATAATTTTTGCAATATTATTCTTGAATGTCCATCTATCAATTATTATTGATGATTACTATAATATCATTTGTTCATACTAAAAAGCTTAACAATTGTAATGAATAAGCATAAGAAAATATTTTTAATAATGAGTAATAGAGTTGCTACTTTGTACTTCTTGAAGTGTAAATAATATATAGGTATTATAAACATATTGAGCATATAAACTTGTATAAAAAAAGAATTTCATCTATTCCCTGATAAATCAAGAAAATAGATGTAGGTAAGTTAAAGATCAACCCAAAGATAATCATTAATCACCGTCTAACCAATATATAAGAGCTACTAAAATTTAAAATTTTAGCAAATTTGTAACATGCATTGACCACACATGACACAATATGTCATAAAGTTATTGAATACAATAATATTATTGTAGAAAAATATTTATTGTAATTTAATTTATCGTATATTGCAGACTGATCTGAGGAGGGTCGAATTATATCAATACACCAAAGAGTCTGCCATCTGGTTTAATGTTATCTGTTGTTTTAGTAAACAATTTTGTAAAGGACCTAAATCCCAATCCCAATTTAATCAATTATTTTTGTTTTTTACCATTTCAATTGCTTCCCTAATATTTAGTTCTTGTTTCTTAGTTACTTGTTTTTTTAATTTTATTGAAGTTATGTTGTGGTTTGTTTCTAATATGAAGAATACTAAAAATTATTTTGACACAAACAATATTATTATTACCTACCTAATTAAGTAGTATTGAAAATTCAAAAAGCTATAGAAAATGTAAATAATTTAATTAATGTTTTAAATATATTCATTAAGTGTATTTATAATATTTTTTTATTGGAT
The DNA here is from genome assembly GCA_021307375.1 of Tetraneura akinire. Classification (NCBI taxonomy): domain Eukaryota; kingdom Metazoa; phylum Arthropoda; class Insecta; order Hemiptera; family Aphididae; genus Tetraneura; species Tetraneura akinire. Next base: position 138,752 of record JAIUCT010000015.1, read on the forward strand.
TTTAGAATCAATGATTTTGATTAATCAATGCATTAATCATCTTTAAACTTTAACACATATTTACACAAAATTATATAAATTTACATTTTATATAAGAACATTTGTTTTATCAAAAATATCGAGAGTACTTGACGACGTTAGATGTTAGAATATAAATATGTAATAAATAATAATTATTTAAATACAAATTCTGCCAAAACGTGCATTGTACATCAGAGGTCAGACACATGTTATTATGACAATATTATATTCAGTTTTCGTGAAAAATACTGTTATTTTCGTCATTTTTCTACCGCTTAGGGTCAATTTTGAAAAATTCGAAAATTGACCTAAATAAAGTAGTATCAACTACATCCAATTTTATACTGAATACCTATACTATTCGTAAATATCGGAGCATTAATTCTGGTCGAAAAAATATCTTCAATAAAAATAGAAAAAAATCAATATAAATAAAAAAAGGGGTGAATAGGAAACCATCATAATTTCTGAGCGCTATGACGCCAAACCACAGAGTAGATGAAATTTTCATCTACTCTGTGGCCAAACAATAATTACTACAGCTTCCTGTCTTACTCTATGGTTTCCTGTATTCTTATCTATAGACTATAGTATTTGATAATACCACAGACAATACTCACGATTTAAGATACTTAAGATACTTTAAGATATCTTAAATCGTGATAATACTTTAGGGAATGTCGCCAATTATTCTTATCTGTCTTGATGGATAAACAAATATTAAATAATAGATAGTAGTTATACCACTATACCAGTATATACCACAGAAACAGAATAATATATTAAAATAATATACTGTATAGCCAGGACTCCAGTCATAGAAAAAGTACTGACTCCAGTAGCCATTAGTTAATAATCGTAGTATTGATTTAAGAATTTGTATATTTCACTTATTATTTAGTATTTGGTACACAACTAATGCTGTTCAGATCACAAACACCAGAACTGCATATTTTTTAATTAATGTACGACTATTTTATAACAAATTAGTGCAAATATTAAGTAAGAATATTTATAACGATAGTTCAGTAGGTAAATATTTTAAATATTTTATATATTTTAATTTTCAGAACCTAAAAAAAAGTACCTACACATATATTTCAAAAATAACGAAACCATTGATAATATTCCTGAGCCCGTACACAATAGTAAGTCTTTTAAAAATATATAAATGTTGAAGTTTTAGTTCATGAATGTTCAAATATTAATTAATCTTACATTTAAATTCTAACTGTTATTTTATATTACCTATGTTTACATGTACCTATATTGGACTATCTGGTCCATTAATCAAAATAAATAAAACGCTCTATCATTTTATTTACACATATTTAATAAACATGTTCTACTAAAAATTAATTAAATTAATTTGTTTATTTGAATTCCTAGGTTTTTGCATTATTCCAGGACGTGGACAGGATGAGGTTGATCGGTCAAATGGTTATGAAGCAAATTTCATCTTGCAAAAAAAATGTACAAAAAACTGGTTGATAAATGGAGCTTTTCTCATATGTGAATATTAAAATTATAAAAAATAATAATTTTAAAAATATGTTGTCTTTATATACTCTTATCAAAATAAATTTAATATTTACATTTTATCTTATTGTATTTGTATTTGAATTTGGTTTTATTTTTATTTATATTTTATTTTTATTTTTATATTATTTAATTATGATTATTTTATTTTTATTCTATTTTCATTTTAATACTTATTTTATTATATTTTCATTTTTAACTTATTATTATTTATTTATGCTTTTATTTTTTATTTTTTATGATTAACAGTACCAATATGTAATTTTTTGGATATACATTATAGCTTATGACTTTATGAGTTAACTGTTTGTTTTTAAAACATGATATAATACATATCCATAAGCGTGTACACGGGGGAGGAACTGCTTCCCCTTAACCAGGATTTTATAATTTATTGTTTTTTAATAATACTATGTAATTTGTAATTAGTACATTAGTAGGTTTCTGCCATTCATGGTGGGAGGAATGGTAGTAGTCGAGACAGTATGCTAGATTTCACAGCGGCGGTCACTCGTTCGCTGTCGATATCTGGCAGAAGTGCTTAACACATTGGTAACTTTCGCGATTGACGGCTTCACCTCACTTCCCCCATATAATTTTAAAACACTGCCAAAAACTAAGGATGATCTGATAGTGATAACTAATAAAGTAATAGCCAATATTGTTTGTTTTCATTATTAATAAAATATGTTGTGCCTTAGATTTGTCTATGGAAGGGCCAAGTTGGGAAATTGACCCTCCGTTTCATTTTATGATAAATGTAAAAATTGTAATCGGTATAATATCTGATGAACTTTGCTCAAAACCGTTTTCAAGAATGTAATGATTTATCATTGCCTTCAAATTGTAATCAAAATTCAACACTGTCCTCTTTACATCTGTATCCCTTCCCTTGCTTTTTATTATTATTAAATAATAAAATTATGAATCACTCTTGTTGAATTCCTAAATGTTTTAAAATGTCAAATAATTTATATACTTATAGGTTATTATGCCATTTTTTTATGTTGGCTCATGTACCTATCAAAAAAAGTAAAAACATGGATTGGTTTTCAATTTTGGGTACTTACTACCTATATCACAAAAAGTGGTATCAGCCCAATCTACACAATACATAATTTAATCATTCAACGGTATCATTTATTTAAATATATTATCCACAAGTCAATACTTAAACTATAAATTGTATAATTTATAATTAAAATGCGGTAATGCAAATTTGGCAATAATTGATAAAATATTATAAATTATGAAAATAATATATTATTAAATTAGGTACTTTACCTTATACAGTTTTATAATTCCACTAACATTATACATGCCTACATTTAATATAGTAATATACATTTTAAAATGTGCGTTTAGATAACATTATATAGTTGACTTTCTAGTAAATCTCATAAACTCTTAAATAATTATAATATTATTTTCTATTCATTATTATATTACCATTATCATATTATAAATGATAATTGATATTATTTAAATAAATTATATAATTATAATTAGGTATTGCATAAGACATAAAAAATTATGTGTAATAAAGTATAATACATTTTATTTCCACACAGGTTTTTGGTAGTGCAAATAATTTGCGTTCTTATTGAAAATGATTAGGTCAAATTCTGAATTAAAAAAAGTCTGATCTATCATCACGGTGTATTTCATTTTGTCCCAGTGGCATATCAAGCGACTCTACTTTATTATCCGAACGTTTTTTTGTTTTAGAAGTTTAACTTTATCGACAATAATTTTTGTAATTACTAAAATTGTAAATTATTATCGTGAGATGTGAATAACAATGTTAAGTGGCGTATTTTGAACAAAATTCTGGGGGGGGAGGGGTCCAAAATTTTTCCCCTATATAATCAATAAATTATAAATTTATTAAATAAGAATAACAAAATTAATATAAATAATAGGTAATATAAAAAGACGAGCTGATATACTACTGCCACAAGAATGTGGGTGTTCGAAAAAATATTGCATTCGAAAAAATAATTCTGAGCGAAGTTCAATCAGATAATATAGGTAGGTACTTATTGATTACTTTGTTGCCGTTTTTTCGTCGTTTTTTCTAACGCATAGGATCAATTTTGAGAAATTCGAAAAATGACTTAAATAAAGTAACTTTCCAACCAGAAACATATGATATTCGTGAAATTCGAAGCATTATTTCGGGTAGTAAAAGTGTCTTCAGAATAATAAAAAAAAAAAAAGACACATCATTGTAAAACCAATACATTCTTCGCTTCGCTTAGGATTTAAAAGTTCAAATCATTGATAAAATGGTATTTATTGATTCGTAATTCGTATATAAAATACCCGTCGTAAATTTATTCAAATTACAATTAATTTTAGACATATACGTCATAGTATAATTTGTACTAAATTAACGTTTCTTTCTTAAAAATGTTGTTTCGGTATATAATAATGAAAAACATATCGGTACACAATAATATTATTGTAATTTTTTTCGTTTTTTACGTTACTATTATAATATTATTATGGAATTTAATTTTTAGTTACAAATGGAATTTCATTTTCTTCTTGAATTACATTTCACATTTAATTATTAATTTAAAACATAAATAAAACAATTGTTCTTAATTCAAATGATTAAATTTTTGATAACATAAATCATAATAAAATTAAAATCAACCAAAGTTTAACAATATTATACAGTTAAACTTGAAATTATTATTATATTATAAATTTTGAGTAATATTTGATTTTAAATAGGATTTATTATTAAAAACAACATTTGTACCTACTAATAATAATTTGTTATTATTTCAATTAATAAATCACAAATAAACATATATTAAATTATTACCTATCGTATATAATTTATAATATAATAATAGTTTATGTGTTATAAATACGTATAGTACATTTATTATATTATATCGAGGTAAACATATTTTTTTTTAAAAAAAAAAGTATTGTTTTTATACTTTTATAGGTATTTATTGGTAATTAAAAATATATTAATCACAAAATCTTACAAATCATACTTAATTTACCTTTTAAAAAGGAAAATAAATTTACAAAAAAAAAAAAAAGTCAGTATAAGATCAATGCCTCGAACGCGTGTGTAGATACGCGTATTAAATAATAAAATGCAAAAAAATATTAAAATATATTTACAAAAGTACACAAAAGACGCATATTATTTTATTATAACGAAAAATGAAACTATACGTATAATATTTTAGAATTTATGGAATTTATAGAATTTATGGTCTGGAATCCATCTCAGTCTGGTCAAATTGATAAGCTTGAAAAAATTCAAAGGCGTTTTATTTATATGTTTGGTTATAAAATGGGTTTCGTAAATGTGTCTTCCTCTGATATTGCTAATCGTACCTACCTATTGGTCTTGTATCTTTAGCAACACGTCGTAATTATTTTGATGTAATGTTCGTGTACAAATTAATAAATGGGATGATAGATTGTCCTGAGTTTCTTTCGCAAATAGGTTTTAAAGTCCCTTCTTTTAATACTAAGAAACTTATCTAGTTTTCATGTTCCCTATAGTTCTAAAGATTACGTGTAATTAACAGTCCGATATCGATATCCGGCTTGCCTAAGTCATGTAACAAATTAGTTAATTTTGACTTTAATTTTGATACGGTTAATAAATTAAAATTGCATGTATTTAGTTAATTGCCTAGTTATTTGTATATGAAAATCAATTGTATTATTATATATTATTATTGCAACTGTATACCTTTACCCCTTGCGGGTGTTAATCTAAATAAATAATGTAATGACGCATAATAAAACGAACTCGTCAAAATCCGTCGTCGTCGTCCCGATCAAACTACAAACACCCCAAATTAATATCATATTATATTATATATATTTTATGTCGTACATGTTGTATATACATTTTACAAGAAAACTCATCACTGCAGAAACTTGTGGGATTTCATAAAGGAGGTTCTATCTGATTTTTCTTTCGAAACTCGATACGCATTTTTAAATAAGTCAAAACTGCATCCGTATAGTTTCGTTATAATTATAATAATATTATATATTATACTCTTCATTGTTTTAGTCATATTGGTTGCTGCTATAATTAATATTAAATATTTAAATATTATTATTAACATTTAAATTAAATTATACATAATTATTGTGTTTCCTATTATATTGTATTCTCTAACTCATTGTTTGCGGAAATTATTATTTTTAATTACCACTGGATTATGATATCATATTTTTATAACCGACAAAATACGCGCGTTTAGATTGGATAATATTATTAATATAATATATTAAATATAATTTTTTTTATTAATAACAATTTCATAATAATATTTTAATATGTAAATTATAAATTTATGTAATATTAATTACTCTTCGTCCATAGTTTTCCAAGCGTATGATAATTATTTATAAAATGACGAAGTGTATAAAAAACCAAAAATTATTTATTCATACCACGACTACGCGATAGGTATTTTAATTGTATAGTAAAAAAGAATCGTCCGCTCTTACCAAATGGAATTGTTTTTCCAAATGGAAAAATAATGTGAAAAAAATGGTGGTGAGTCGCCAAAAGCTCGCTACATTCCCATCCCTCGTCGAGTCGCAACCATGGCGATCTCGCACCGGGCGTTAATACCAATTTTTGGCCGCCGGAGATAAGGTGATTTCGTGCGCAATCTAACATGACATGATCACCACGTCTTACCTTTGTGAATTAGTAGTATATAAATAATCAGTTTGACCAAAATCATCACAAGGTAGAGTGCGAATGTATATTTCTGAATATAGTCTGTTATTGAATATGACCGCTAGATAACGCTGTGCATGGTTTGTTTTCGCACTACGAAAAAGTACTGTTAACTGGCACTCTATCTCATGCAATTCACTTTTCGAAGTAATTGATGAATTCATTTTTCATTATCTATCTGTAAAATGAGCAAATTTGAAATTTTATATTTTACAGTAGTTATTCTCTTTTCTATGGTGTTATGCTTATGGCTTATGACTTCTTAAAGGTCGCCAGTTCGCCACACGCTACGGTTTTATTAGTCCGTGTACGGTGTACGGTTTAGTTCGAACCTTCGAACAACGTACACCGATAGTGTGTGGGCAATAAAACGGATGAAAAACACCGTACACGAAAACGAAATGAAAACTGAGGAGTTTGATATTTTGTCCGTGTTCGAAATGAAGAAAACCGAAAGTGTGTGGTCAATTTCTTCATTCCAAAAACGATCCGTGTTGTTCGAATACTGTACAAAGATACAACATGGATCAGGGTCGTCCCTGGCCCACGTTTTAGGGAGGGGCGATTTTTAAAAAACGGAAATTTCGAGGAATTCGATTTTAATTTTCACGATAACTCGGACAATTTTTAGAGTCTTGAAAATTTTATTGCCTGGTGTTCACATAGATACTAAGATACTATATATATATATATATATATATATACAGGGTGATCCAAAAAACTTACTACACTCATTTTCTCGGTCAATTTTAATGTTTTTCATTTTTTTTTTTTTTTTTTTACAAAATATATAGAACTTATAACACATTTTTATATAAAAATACTATTTTTTACAATTTTTTTTCTTGCTGATTTTTGAATTTTTATACTTTTTTTAAATGACCTGCTATATATTTATTTACACCAAAAAATAGGTAGAAAAATTATAAGAATTATATTCCTTTGTCATTTTTAATTTTGTTAACTTTTCAATGAACTACAGTGATTTTCATTAAGCTCTTAAATGGATATTTATTAAATAGTGAAAGTATTTTTTCGGAGACACCAAATTCATTGTTTACAAACACTTTCAATAATGGGTATTTTATTATTAAATCATAATATATTAATATACCTACAAAATATTACGAGTGTGTTTTTCCAATTTAGTATCCAATTACGATGATAAACACAATCAATTAAATACCTATATTTCTCCTCACAATCTCACATAGTCGTAGATTTATTAACGTTTAACGATAACCACTATAATAATATAATACGAATACAGATTAGGTGTATTTATAAATAAACCATGCACAATAATTATACGTATTTAATTTTATAATAATAAAATGTACAATCGTATGGAAAATTGAAAGTGAACCGTAGTAACAGTGACGTAAAAACTGACAAAAGCTCCTCCTATGTATGAAAAATAAATGAATTTCAAAGACGTATATTATCAAAACGAATTGAAAAAATTGAAAAATTTCTTCACGAAAATTATTTTTAAATTATAGCCCATGTCATAGAATAAAAACAATTACAGCATACCATTTAAAAAAAGTATAAAACCTAAAAATTTAATAGGAAAACAAATTATAAAAAAATATATATTTATGTAAAAATATAGTGTAATGTACACCAAATATTTTGTAAAAAAAAAAAAATTGAAAAACTTCAAAATTGACTGAGAAAATGAGTGTAGTAAGTTATTTGGATCACCCTGACATCCTGTCTATGTGGTAAAATGAACCCCTAACCCCCCCTGGATACGGGCTTGTCGCTCAGAAACGTTTTTTCGAATGCAATGGTTTATCATTTCATTCAAATTTTAATTCTAATTAAAATTAAACCCTATGATTTGCACACCTGTAACCCATGCGGCAGGAGTATCAGCTCTTCTTTCTTAAGCTTTCTAGTATGAAAAAATAATATTAAAGGAATCATCAATATTACTTGATAGATGGATATTCAAGGATAATATTGCAAAAATTATATATAGAAAAAAAAACACAACTTTTGGTCTGTAGTATTAGGCATAAGCCCTTTTATTAAAATATTCAAACACAAAAAAGAAAAAAAATTGTGTAAATTGTGTAAGTTATTTAATTTTAGTATTATTATGATTACTAATATAATAAAATATGTGATATTAAATAATAAGTACCTAATTTAATAATTTATTATAAATCATTTTAAAAAGGTTATTAATTTTTTCATTTTATGAAATGTATTATTTTATGATATACTATTATATATGATATGATATTATAATGGTTAATATACTTATTTTATAAATATTAATTAAATGAGTTTAAAGAGATTATGATTACTTATTTTGAATATTTAACTTTGATTGTATAACATTATTTTATTTTATTTTAGACATGTATTATGTAGTTGTTTTTTTTTTTTTTTGTAAAAGTTTTATTATTTTATGCTGTAATAAAAAAAAAAAAACTTTATTAATGTGCAGTAATTATTATAATGTATGATTATTACGATTAATAAATATATTATTGCATTGGGAAAAGGTTCAGTATAATTATTTAATTTTAATTACTAACAAAAGTTACAATGTAATAATTATTATATTACAATATTTGTTCCATTCAAAACAACTAGTTATAATAAAAATATTTTTCATAGATTATATTATAAAATGATAATTAATGGGCATATTATATAAGTAATATAATAATATGTAATAATAATAGTAATATAATATATGAGATACTAATAAGTAATAATTATTTCAGACAATAAAAAATAAAGTAAATTGAAAAACGAATTTAGTAATGTATATACACTAAATAACTAACTACGTAATGTAGAATACATGGCCAATATTGATACAAAAAAATAAAAATAAAAAAACTAATAATGAACAAATTACATAAATTTAATGTTACGTAATTAATCCTATAAAATATTCTTTTTATCTTATTTTTTTGTACCAATTATATATTGTTTTTTTTATTTTAAATATATATTTTAATAAAAAAATAAAATTGCACTTAGCTAATATTAAAATAGGCGAACATAATATTTTATATGCATTTAATTTAATATTAATGACATGATCAAACAATTTAATACAAAAGCTGATGAATAATATTAAAGTTCTATTTTTGGAAACTTATTATTATTAACTCTATTATAGAATCACAAAAGTTATAGAAAATTGCACTAGGATCCAATTAAATACATCGATCAACATATCAATTTTGAAAAAGAAAAAAAAAATGAGAAAAATAATTGGTTAAATGGTTAAAAAATTAAAATTAAAATGTGAAAAAAAATATACACACTAATACAATTTCAACACTTAGGTATTTACACAAAACAAATTAATAAATAATTAATTAAAACTCAATCGTTTTAATTTATTTTTATCATGTAACCGTGACACTCCATCATGCCCTTGACCTGACCATGTTTTTGATTTGGACCTGAATAGTTTTAAATCTTTGGTGTGATCAGGATCATACATTGACCGATAACTAGATGGTACACATAAATGACTGTATTGACTAAAAAACTTACAGTACCCACCATCAAGCAAATACATTTCTGGATAATCCAAATATGGATAACAAGTACTATTTTTATGCCGATCTGCATTACGTAAATATCTAGATCTATAATAAAAAAAAAGTTTATATCAAGACATTTTGAAATAAAAACAATAACAAAAAAATATTACAATATAAAAAAACATACATAGTTGACACATTCTAACATATTTTGGAAAAATTAAATTTTAAAAGATTAAAGATAATTCTTGGATTATGAATTTAATACTAAATTATGGGCTATTTAGATTATAACATGCTCAGATCATATGTGAGCAACTTCAAAACATAAGTTCATATCAATCATATTTTTCTTAATCATATGAAAAATTCTTAAATTAATTTATGTTTTATTTATTTTATTATAAAAAAAAAAAAAAAATGAATCAATCAATAATAAATTTGTGATTTTAACTACCTAATTAAGTATGAGGAAAATTAAATTAATCTAACCTAAATAAAGAATATTGAAATTATTGTAAAGGGATGAAGATAATTACTTATAGTAAAATAGAAAACAAAAATTATATATTTTATATTAATGAAAGAATAACATGAATAAGAAAGAAAAATAGGAGAGACCATAAAGATAATTTTACCTTATTCAAAAACAGATGAAAAAAATATATATAAAACTATAAAATCAGGCGCAATTTGAGTAAAAATTTTGGGGGTGCTAAATTATTTAATTTTTTATTTAATCTCTTTCCTCCTCACTATTTATGAATTTGGAATTAATGTAATGCTAATAATAACACAATGTAATTCACATAATACTGCTTTAAAGATAAAATGGATTTTTATCTTTTTAATATACTCGGTATGTAGTTTTAACAACATTCAATATTAAACCAATAACCAATAATTATATTCATATAATTAAAAAAATATGAATATAATGATATAATTTTGGGGGTGCTATGCACCCCCAAGCACCTACAAAATTGTGCCTATGTATAAAATCACCAGTAATAATTGTTAATAAAAATATACATATATCATATTACTATTAGTGTACTACAATAAATATAAATTAGGTATTAAAACTATAAACTTACAAAGTTGGACCTCTTTCTGATGAAAATTCACAATGAAATATCAAAACATTTCTCTTTCCATTTTTGTCTTCAGTTTTAAAAGATTTTTTACACAATCTATTTTCATTAAAATCTTTAAGTAACTGTTCTTTAGTGAATATGTTAACTGCACCATTTATATGCCCACCTTCATATTCATAAGGATATCTAAATAAAATATAAAATTGTATTTTCATAAAATTTCATGTACATTAGAAGAATTTAATATATTTGATGTAAATATTATTTTTAAAATTATATAGGTAATTTAAAATTATAATTGATATAAAATTATTTTTCACTTGATACAACATTAACAATTTTAAATTACCTGCAATCTATGATTAAATATGAGCCAATACAATCATTATATGTGCCTTCTAGTAATTGAGCTAATGTTTCAGAAGATATACTATGGAGATCAGCATGGCGACCGAATGATAATAAAGGTAATATAAATGATTGACTGAAGTCACCGATTAAATTTAAATTATTATCCTCTAAAATATAAAATAACAATTTAAATAGTTAAACTACATGGTAAATATTACTAAATTTTTAATTATTTGTTAATTAAAAAAAATGCAAGTATTATATCCAGACTTTTAATGTTTATTCATAAATTTATTAAATAATACTGACATGTAACAAAAAGAATATTTTTTTTTTTTTTAAATACATATTTTATCTTTACCTTCTCTTAAACTATTTGGGATCAATCATATTTATTTAATTAAATGTATATTGTTGTAATTAAATATATAAAAAATTGTTTTTAATATGTTTAAATATTTAGTTTTTTTCTTATCGAAAGATTTATTAATAGGTAAATTTACTCTAAAATAAAATTATTAATGAATTTTATATTAAAACTCCAATATGTAGATTTGCCATATTATATGTACGTATGATAAAGACAATAAAACATGTGGATATTGTCCTCTTAATAATTCTAAATTAATTTCTCACCTTTTTCAAATGCAGCTTTTATTGTGGCTTCACTAGTAGAGGTTAGGTTAGTATTTTTAGAGTCTAAGCTTGGAGATTCAAATGATATTGACGAATAAATATTGGGTTTTAATCGTTTTGATGTAATAGAAACATCAGAAATACATTCAAATTCACTAATTAATTTTCTATTTCTTGTACAACCATCATTATTCTTAATGTCTTCCAATATTGAATCCTATTCATAAGAAAATCATATGACAATATATTAAACACATAAAAATACAATATTTATGCATACAGTTTTTCTAGTTGCTTCTGAATATCTTTTATTTTTTCGTCTAACAATAGGTTTTATAGTAAGTGAATGTTGTTTAAATATATCTCCATCAATCAAAGTATTAAATCCAAGTGGAAGGGAATCTTGAATCTATAATTATAAATAGTAGGTGAATAATAAGACCAGTAAAATATTTAATAATAATAATAATAATAATAATAATAATAATAATTATTATTTAATAGGTAATTCACCAATTTAGCTGGAGATACATTATTTAAAAATGCATCATCTACATTTGTGACTGTAGATGAAGAAACATATGAACCTGATTGAGAAATATCTAATGATGAATTAGATTTTTCAATTGAATTTTGAAAATCAATTAATCTAAATATACAATAAAAGTAAATTAATTAATTGATAATAAAAGTGAAAATTAATTAATTTTTTAAAAAACATACCTATTTAGCGTTCTTGAATCGTCAGAAGGCACTGAAAAAAAAACACTGTCTTGTGAATTAGTATCATGTTCTTCTAATGGGTAACGACCTCTCAAATGACAACTTTGCATCAAAAACTATAAAACATATTTATAAAATTATGTAAAATTGAAGATAAGAAGCAATTATTAAAATATTGTAAAATTAATAGATAATTTTAATTAATAAATGCCAAATATACCCAACCATATATTAAAATATTTAATTGATATTTTAGTAAATTGAATATTTAAAATTAATAAAAATTAATTTTGATAATAGGTACTCATATATCACAATATTCTGATACATCTTTTTATTTTGTAGATAGTGTTAGGTACCTAAGGTATAATAATTAAATCATTTTTTGGTATAAATTTAAAATAATACAAGATTCTAATTAGGTAACTATTAAACTATCAAAAATTAAATTATATTTAGTATATCTATTCATTTACATTACTACAGATACAGAATATTTTAAATTACCGTTGGATTTGATTGAGTATGCGATGGAATTGATTTGGAAACAATGATATCCACACATTTTGTTGAATTTTCTTTCTCAACTGGACTATTCATTATTTTTTAATATATTATGGTTTTATGGTAAATATAAATGAATTTAATACAAAATGAAAATTAGTAAAATATTTAATTATATTTTGTTAACAAAATGAAAATTAGTAAAATATTTAATATTTTTTTACCATGGAAAATATTATCATAACCTTTTTTTAACGTTTCACTAGATTCAGACATTGTTAGTCTGCGTCTGACTGATTGTTCCAAGACAATTAACTACATTTGACATGGATCATGGATGATACTATATCATTGTAAGAATTCATTTTAACCCTTAACTACACCCGCCATTTTTTTTTTCATTATTGCACGCACGGTGTATTTAATACACCAATAGTGTTATATAAAAAAAATACAATTTCTACTATTTCATTTTATGATTTAATTATAATAATTATCGGTAAATAATATTAACAAACCGGTACAATTTAATGTACAGTCAAATAGTATGTCAAAAGTATATAATTTTTTTTTTTTTTTTGTTATTTGTGCCTTTCTTTTCACTTTCGTGATCTATATACATTTTTCACACTATTGAAGTTTTTACATGCTCCTTACATTGTTGTTACTACTATAAACATCGAATGATCGAATGACAACTAAAATGCGTTTTTAACAATATTAGTATATTATATACGATAAGGAAAGGTTAGATTATGGAAATACCTGTAATTAATCAATGTACTAAAATAGAGAAAGACAAATAAAACTTTGGCGTACAAAATGTCAAAATTAAACGTCTATAAATATTATATTGTTTAGTTCAGAACAACCTAAAAATATAAATATTAAAAAATGTAATTATTTCATAAAAAATATGGTAATGGAACAAAAGCCGCGAAAAAAAATCCAAGGAAAAAAACGCCAAATTGAATTATATTTTTATTATCTATTTGTATTATTATATTAAATTGGAAATAATCAATTCCAATAAAAAAACAAATAAAGTATGCTATAAAGGTTACATGCATGTAATTAAGCATACTGGAAAATATAAAATTACCTGGCGTTGTTGTAAATCAACTCAACTTAAATGTCCAGGCACAATTTATACAGATTTGGAAAAATAAAATATGATTGAAATTGGCACATCTCAAGAGTCATGAAGTCATGACACTATTTTTGAAGTAATAAGCTAAGTATTAAAACTTCATTTTATTTATTTATTTATTTAATATACATATTTTATTATGCATAAAAATAAAAATACGGTGCAAAGTTTTTGTTTATAACTTCAAAGTAAGTCCGACCATTAAAATCTTATATGTTCTTCTTTATATGAATTTATCAAGTTTATCAAAAATTGATAAGTATAGCATTCCCTCATAATATACAATAATTATTTATTTAGTAGGCATTTTTTTTATTCCTATACGGCTATACCAGATGATTCAGATAATGATAAGACTTACAGTTATACCTTATACTACATCCAATTTTCTACTGAAAATCTATACACTATTCGTAAATATCGAAGCATTATTTCTGGTCGAAAAAATGTCTTCAAACCTACATAAAAATAAAAAAAATCCATGAAAATACTTTAAATATTGATTTTACTGAAATTTCAATTTTAAACACATATAAAAAAATTTTGAACCTTGGGATTTTTCTAATATTTTGATGTCATGTTAAGTAATATATAAGTATACTTCAGTAAAATTTTCAGAGCATAATACCAAAAATTGCTAATTTTATCAAACATTATATGCGTAAAAACAAGAATTTTTCGAAATATTCAAAATCCTATATTTTGTAGAAAAATTAACCAAATGGTTCCAAAATTTTATTTAATATAGTAGCTATATAAACACCCAAACATTTTCAATTCTCTAACTTCAAAATTGCCCGAGTTATTATTTAAATCGAGCCAAATATTTAAATCGAATTCTTCGAAATTTCAGTTTTCGTGAAAAATACCGTTTTTTCGTCGTTTTTTCTACCGCTTAGGTTCAATTTTGAAAAATTCGAAAAATGATCTAAATAAAATACTAACTACATCCACTTTGCAACCGGAAACATTTGCTATTTGTGAAAATCGGAGCATTATTTCGAATAATAAAAGTGTCTTCAGAATAAAAAGAAAAAAATCACACATCATTGTAAAACCAATATATTCTTCGCTTCGCTCAGAATCTAAAATAATCAATTATTTTGAAATAAATACAATGTATAAAATATTACTATTATGAATTCTTGTCCAAAATCTACTTTATTATTATTTAATATTATAATAAAATATTATAATATTTAAATATGTTATTGTAAATATTTACAAATTCTGCATAATCGATTTAAATAAAATTAACAATATTATTTTTATATAATAATTTACATTATAATATGCGAAAATATAATTATAGTAAATTATTAATTTTAGATAATTATTATTATTACGGTGTAAAGTAAAATATAATAATATTCACGGTTATAAGTATAGGCAATCCATGATTTTTGTTGTATGTTTGTGAGTATTATATTTTTCATAAAGGATTTCAGTTGTTTTTAAATAATATTATTTTATTATTATTAATGCGATTGCAGTGGAGTGATTCAAACATCACACTTTTATGAATCGTTATTATTCCGTGATGTCAATACAAAAAATACTTTTATAAAATAGAGTTTTTACGCTTAATGTTATGATTTTTTTTACAGCATAAATGTGTAAAAATAAATTGTTATAACCGATATATAATCGAAATTTTATAATATATTTTCCTTTTTAATTATAATATAATTATGCAAATAAATTAAATATAATATATATATTCAGGTATATTTTTTTTATCACAAAAAATTATATTATAATTCAATAAATCACAATGAATTTTTTAATTGTATTGTTGTTTTGATGAAATTAATTTTCTTTATTTTGTGTTCAATAAAAATAATGTAAAAGTTATAAAAACATTAAATCAAAATCAAAAATAATAATTAAAATGCGTATTTTAATTTTGTTAAATAATTCCGAAACGAATTATTTTGCTTAAAAATAGTTTTGTTAATTTTTATTTTTCCTAATAACCGTTTAACATAAAATATTCGCTTTTGGGTTACGTATAAGTATAAAATTTAAATAAAATTATATACCTATATAATATTAATTTTTTCCAACAGACTTTGAAGTTCGACTTTTGATTAAAATGTATACCTACTTAAGCATATAATTAAATATTACATACTTTTTGATACATGTTTATATTGGAAAATAGCTGTTTGCATAATTATTTTACATTTCTGTTTTGCTAGACGTCAATAACGTAATATTATTTTAAAATATAATTTCGCATTTAATTCATTTTTTTTTTTTTTTAATTTTAAAAATTATACTCAATAAGGCTTATAGTGATTAATTTAATAATTAATTTTCAATATATATATATAATATCCGATAGTTTTTTTATTTTTTTATAAATTCGACGTATTATTATTCAGTTCATTTTTCGCTCTGGGATGACGATTATAAAATATATATTTTGTGTTCGTTTATATCGTATATTATATAATATATTATAAAAAAATATACAATTTGCAAAACGTTATAAATGATTCTTAATATTCTAGCACCATCGATATAATACGTTTCTTAAACAATAAGTCGTCTCTGAAGACCGAAAGGACGATGGATATATTATAATATATAGGATTTTGAACAGTACTTTCCGAACGCGGTTAGGTTATATTCTAGTGGAGAAAAAAAAAATACGGGATAAAACCCCGTGACGCGATATAGAATTATAATATCGTTTTATTTGTTTTTGGTATATACGCGACACGAAGGGCGGATATATTTATCTTGAAGGGATTAAATTCTAAATAATATATATGTGTACGTATACCCGACGCGGTGTTTACACATTATACGCGCGTGTATAGTTGCTGGCCAAACTCGAGGGCGCGTGAAGAAGTATTAGTAAGTCCATATATTAAATTTATTGTTTCGGAATAATCCCAATATTATATATAGGTATTATATTATATATATATATATAAGTACAACACGCGATATTGTTTCATTGTGAAAGATATGATAAAAAAAAAAAAAAAGTCGAACGCTTATATATTATATACGATACGTTATCGAAAATAATTTCGTAAAATAATAAAGTACGTAATAATATTTATATAACTATATATTGTTATCGGTCCAGAACGAAATATGCAAATATCATAAAATATTATATATGAGTGATAACCCACGGTTTTTATTATTATTATTATTAATTTATTATTTTTATTATTATTATTATTTATTATTATTAATTTATTTTTATTATCATTATTAATTTATTATTATTATTATTATTATTATTATTATTATTATTATTAACCATTAGGTATAAATAATATAAATTTTTGACTCGTTATTATATTCGTACATATATAATATACGACACAAAAATTGGAATTTTTTTTTTAACTTTTTTAGTTTTTCGTTTGAGTTTGTTCCGCTTTTTCGTGCTCATAAATATTCATGTAACACTATATAAATATTTTATTCGTACACGTATCATAATATCATCAGTATATAAAAAAATTACACTTACACGCCTAATATTATATATAATATGACGTATATAATTTGGGGAACAAAAATTATTATTCCGGTACTATTATATTTTATTATAATTCAATAACTGTATTTTACCAAATATATTGTTATATGCGTTTATCGCATATTCGTATATCGTTTAAATTTTAAATTTAAATTTTCGCACGATATTTCAAGATTCAAGACCTATATAATTGTATGTTAAAAATTGGCGAAACACTCGCGAAAAAATATTTAAACGTTAAAATTGTCGAGAGTTATAATTTTTAACAATTTTTTTATATCCATACCTTCGTCCATTTCACCCTATAATCGTGTTTATAATTGAATACTTACAAATACTTTTCTTTTATCTTTTTATCTTTTTATTTCTTTTATTATTTTTGTCAGGGGCGTACCCAAGGCCCAAGGGAGGATTTCTGGTCCAGACCCCTCGTCGAAATAATAATTATACCCAATATAAAAATTAACGTTTATTTTTCACACAGATTATGCGTAAATACCTAACCTAATAATCTAATATAAGTATTAAATTCAATAATATTTAATATGATTTTTGAACCCTCCCTTACAAAATTCCTGGGTACGATCCTGGTGCGAGTACTGTTGCTTGTAGACTAAAAAAACATTTTTCAAAAATATAAAACGCTCACGTTTAACGTTCAAAACGAATAATAATATATAATTGTCTTAAATTTATATTTATATATTACGTATAATTATAATAATAATTCTAATATATTTTATATTATTCCGCAACGAAATAATACGTATATAATCGTTATTAAAATTAAGGGATGAAATTATATAATGTAATACAGTTAATTATTTATATAATAAAATAATTAAATTAGACGTTTAAAATAATATAATATTATATAATATTATAATAACCCGATAACAAGAGATTTAAAAACAATTATTAATTTCTATGTATGATAAATACACATTATATAATAGTAAATAATAATAATATTATTATAAATCGACGTAAAAATAAATTCGTTTTTTTTTCTTCTTTTTTTGTAATAACATAATAAAGTTGATATTATAATATATATATAAAATAGTTTGATGAGTAAACGCAGTCGTACATCCGATTATTTCTTCTTCTTGTAACCGAACTCGTTGGTCACTGGAACACGATATTATTATATAATAAATACGTCGTTATTAATATTTCTATTTTATCTATTTTTTTTTATCAATTTTAAATATTCCGCCTCTTACCTTTATAGTTGTCTTCGTAGTAACACAGTAGATTCCACAAATCTATACCCTGATCGGTTTCAATGTCCATGAGACCGCCATATTTAGTCGGCAAACATTTAGCGTCCAAATGCGATAACAACGAAGAATGATCGTAACCGTGCAACATCATCTGTGCATTATAGAGAAAACACATTTTCATAATATTTTATCATACCGTATAAAATGAACGTATATTATAATATTATGAGACTCTGACCAACGAACTATAGTAAAACAAACAACTTTTACGTATACATTCAAAGGTCGGTTTGCCTCCGTTTGTTTTTTTTTTTTCTAGAAAAACATCGAAAAATTCTTATATTATGTCCCCCACATTTTAATTATTTGTATTTTAACGATATTAATAATAATTAATAATAATCGTAACTATATACCTAGGTATTATTTTAATATTGATTTATACTATCTAATTTTTGTTTCAGTTTCAATTTTTTCCGATTCATTCTACAGCAATATGACAATCGATATTATATAGCTGGTATACAGAAACAAGAAACAATAATAATGTTTTATAAATACAGGTATTAGGTATATATATTACGAGTATATATTTAAATGTAAATTACGTGATTTAAATTAATTTTCACTTATTTAATGTTTCTTTTTTCGATTATAATATTTGACTCGATCGGAAACTTAAGTTTGATGTTTTTCTCTTGGAAATCGTTTTATTTATATTGTTTTGTATTTTATTATTTTAATACGATACAGGTATGTAATTATTAAAATGCAACGTTGATTACGATTAATAATTATCGTAATTAACATTACACAACTGTATAAATTAAACGTTTAACGTAAATAATTTGTATATATACTATATAAGCTCGTATATAGTTAAAAATGTAATTATTCAAAGACAATATAAAATCGCTTGTTTGTATATACCTTATAATATATACAGGTACAAAATAGTTATTATACACAACTGAAAACTGTATATATTATGCTAATTTCGATAAAATAAAAAAAAGAAACGCCCTATATAATTTTTATTTCGTATTATAATTAAATAGAAGGATCAAATTCTAAATTCTCAGTAGGTACGCATTTATATATAGGTAATTGTATTATAGATATAAATACCTACACGATTCGACGATTATCAAAAACGTAATTGATATTTTTTTTATAATATTTATTATAGGTATTGTTATTGTACGAAAACAATATCGATTTGACTCTATACATAATTGTTATTCGCTGATTATACAATCATATTAAAATAAATTATTCGAAATATAATAATCGTATTAATAAATAATATTTCTATAGGTACATAATACATGATAACACTACAATTGATTTTTAACCGTACTTACAATTTTACATGTTCATATTGATGTTAAGACGAAATACGTAATATTATTATATTCCACTCATACGACGTACGTAATTCAATATCGAAATGTATAAATTATAAATCTCGTAATGTGTCGTAAAAATAAGAGTACGTATAAAAATATTAATTAGTACTCTTATATTGTTTGGGTATCACGTATCAGTAAATTAAATAGCGAATATGCTAATTTAGTAGGTATTGAGTTTTGGAATAATTTTTTTAAAAAAAAAGTTATATTTCATCGATCATATTTTGTTCAAATATTCTTTTAAAGTTTATATATTACGATTGGGAATATTCGAGTCCACATTAAAGGAAATTTTTTAAAAAAAAAATGTCATATTCGATATAATACAATAATATAATATTATTCGTATACACTTGTGAAATTCGACGGACAATTTTTTTTT
>JAIUCT010000015.1:159575-214813 GCA_021307375.1 Tetraneura akinire
AAAAAAAAAAATTATTTCAAGTTGCTAATATGAATCATATGAACTTTTCATATTATATTAAAGTGTACCTATGTTTAATTATGATTTTCAAATCGCCTTTACATACAAATGATAATAATTAACACTTTTAACATTATATAATAATATAGCCACTTGAATATTATATATACCTCATACCTGTACATTTATATACGAGCAGACAATATGAGCCATATGGCCATTGAAAATATATAATATGTAGGTACAATTTAATGTTTGACATATGAAGAAACAATTTCTACTAACAAAAGACATTAATACATAACATAATATAATATGCAAATCAATGCCATAATAGACTAATAGGTACCTCTATATATATATATGTATATAATGTGTCTAATTTGGATTCAGACATTCATTGTAATTAATTAGTCAATAACCTTCCATAACGAATATGTAAATTTATAAACATCCGGTTACACGTTAAAATGATAAAAACATATACCTAATTAAGTCATACAATTAGGTAGGTATATCAAACATAGTTTTATATTGGTTATTTTTAAATTAGGTACCATTTTTATGTATTGTAATAATCAATACACTCATTTCATTTTAGATTTTGTATTGGTTTTACTGGCTTTAGTGTTTTACAATGATGTGTGTATTTTGTTTATTTTTGTGTTTCTATGACTGAAGACACTTTTTCGGACCCGAAATAATACTCCAAATTTCAGGAACAGCATAAATAATATGTTTTCGATTAAAAAATGAATACTTTCTTTAGTACATTTTTCGAATTTTTTAAACCTATACACGGAAAAAAATAGTTGGATCAAATATAATTATAGTCATTTAAACTTTTATTTATATTTAATACACGGTCAACTATAATTTTAGTTAATACTCTATAGTTTAATTAATAATGAAAAAGACGAGCTGATACTCCTGCCGCATGGGATACAAGTGTGCAAATCAAATTATCGTCAAAATTTCAGTTTTCGTGAAAAATGCCGTTTTTTCTACCGCTTAGGGTCAATTTTGAGAAATTCGAAAAATGGCCTAAATTAAAGTAACAACAATATCCACTTTCCAATCGGAAACATATGCTATTCCTGAAATCAGAGCATTATTTCGGGTAGTAAAAGTGTCTACAGAATAAAAAAAAAAAATCACACATCATTGTAAAAGCAATACATTCTTCGCTTCGCTCAGGATCTAAAAATAAAATTTTATTGCTGTGGATACAGGTGTAAAAATTGAGACTAGAGATTTTCTAATATTTTGATATGATGTTAAGTAATATGTATACATACTTCAGTAAAATTTTCAGATCTTAATAGCAAAAATTGCCAATTTTATCAAACATTATATACCATAAAAACGAGAATTTTACGAAATATACAGTCCTACATTTAGTAAAAAAAATTAACGTAACAGTTCCAAAATTTAACCATATATATTTAGTAGCTATGTGAACACCCCAAAAAAAAATTTCAATTCTCTATATCTTCAAAATTGCCTGAGTTATCGTGAAATATTGAAATTGAATGAATTCGTCGAATTTTCAGTTTTCGTGAAAAATGTCATTTTTTCAATCGCATAGGGTCAATTTTGAAAAATTCAAAAAACGACCTAAATAAAATACCAACTACATTCAATGTTCTACTGAAAACCTATACTTTTCGTAAATATCGGAGCATTATTTCTAGTCGAAAAAATGTCTTCATAGTTCATATATAAAAATAAGAAAAATCCATATAAATATTTTAAATATTGATTTTCTTGAAATTACAATTTTAAACACATAAATAAAAATTGGAGCATTGTGATATTAGTATATTACTAATATTTTGACATGATGTTAAGTAATATGTAAGTATACTTAATATTTCAGTAAAATTTTCAGATCTAAATGCCCAAAATTGCTAATTTTATTAGACATTTATACATGAAAACGAGAATTTACGAAATATTCAAAAACCTACCTATATGTTGGAAATTAAATTAAAACTAATAAATATACTCATCACTCATGTAATTGAATGGAATTATCAAAATTCCCAAATACCGCGAACACTTTATGGCGCCTTTTCCGATACCTATCTATTTTTCGTGGTCGTTCCGCGAACCCGATGATGTCGTGTACTCGTGTGTCTGTCGTCGTCGTTGAGCTTTGGCGAGCGTTTTGATGCGTGCTCCCGTCGATTGACTTGCCTGGTACAATCGAATTGACGTGTGCGAGCCGGTCTTTTATTTGATCTTTTTTTATTATAAGTGTCTTTTGTGGCATTTTGTGAGATTGAATGTCTTGTACTCAGTGGCGCATTTAAGGGGGGGCAAAAGGGGCAAATGCCCTAAGCGGCAAATTTTGAGAGCGGCAATTGTTTGAAAATGTGACAATTGTATTCTCTACATAAATTATGATAAGTGCAAAATAATATTAATTTAATTTAAAATTAAATATTATATTAATTTTACACAGAATAAAATAATAATTGTTTTGTAAATTGTGATGGTAGATAACCAATATAACTCTATTGGTTTTTAGAACTATTTATAGATCTTCATGCCATACCAATAATTAATGTTTTTCCCACAATTATCATTGCGCGTCAGTCGTCGTCATATTATTATTAGGTACATTATCATCATGGGTAAATGCTTATCCTTTACGTTTATTTTCTATACTCTATCGTTGTGACTTTGTGAGGTGGTTTAAAATTGTTAACTGTGAACACTAAATATTTCAATTTTAAGTATTAATTAATTTTTTAACCTGTTATTATGAGTGGCCGTAAAAGACTTAGCGGTGCTGCATATAAAAAATTAGCTTCTTTAAAAGAGGCAAAAAATGCAGCCATTATTAAAAAATGTGGAAACATTGGAGAAATGTTTAAAGTAAAAAATCCATCTACAAGTTGTATGTACCTTTATACTTATGATAATTTTATAGTGTTAATTAATTTATTATCTTTAAACAATAGCACTTGATGCAAATACTATATGTGACAATAAAGAAGATAATGTTGAAAATATTTCAAAATCTGAAACTGCTGGAGTGTCAACCTCAACCATTCACCTAAAAATAGTATCTGATGGTTCGTATATAATATTTTAAATATTTCGTGACATTTAAACAATGATTAAAATATTTTACTAGGGGGAAAGTTATCAAAGTTGTGCAGAAGATGAACATGGACAGTTAGTAATGACCAATAATGCTGGTATTAATAGTTGTGAAAATAAGTAAGATAAAATTGGGTATGTAAATTTTTATTTTAAATTTAATTTTGTCTTAATATATTAACCCTTGACTATATGTTTTTTTTTATATATAAATTAATTTTTTGCCAGTGAAATATGTGCTATAAATTATGAGAAAAGTATTTAAAAAAATATTGTGCTGTAAATTAAGGAATTATAATTAATAAATTTATAATGCTTAAATGGTCTTCTATGTGATAATAAAATCATTTTATATTAGAAACTGCCACCAGTTTATAAAATACATTAACCTTCAATTTTGTACATAATACAACCGCACAAATTTTTATAACTCTTTGCACCTTTTAAACAATTTAATATTATTAAAATAAGAAAAAAACTCAAACTTATCTTTTGTTGTACAATATATAGTATATAAACTTATAAATACACCTGTTGGCTGTTATATTATAAATGTTATTAATTTTATACAAAATAACATTTATAAAAAAAAGAAAACATATACTTCCAAACAAGTTGTTATAAATTTACATTTTATGAAACCAAATAATATTATTGTAATTATTGTGATACTGATACATTTTATTGTAAATAATATTATTTATGAAAATAGAAATACATTCAAACTAAAATAATAGTTATTATGAAATAATAATTTTAAATATTAAAAAATTGAAATGAAAATAATGTTGTGTATAGTGTATGGAACATAGTCCACTTTTCAAATTAATTTTTGATTAAATACTTCAACAAAATATAATAAGTATAATATAGGAAGTACATTTTAGTTAAAACATTTGATTTGCTTTATATTTTATATTACTGTTTTTTTTAAAAAAAAAAATGTTATTATAGATGTGATCCAGCATTTTGAGTAATTGATGAGTACACCAGAGATTATATATCTAAGAATAGAATTTCACAAGATTTAGAAAGCTTAAATATTTCAAATTCTAAGAGAGTATATAAAAAGTCATATAGAGGAGTCGTTAAAACTTATTACAGGTAAAGACTTTTTTTCAATGTTTATTTTAACGTTTTTTTATTTGAATTTATTATTTGAATTAGATATTTCAATATAACTTATTTACAAAACACTCTCAAAAATGGTGAAGTAGTCAAGCATAAAAGTCTGGTATACTCAGTGAGGAAAGGTGCAGTTTTTTGCATAACATGTCTACTATTTGGTGGAATATCTTCGTTTGCAACTACGGGATTTTCAAACTGGCAGAAAGCTGAGCAACGTATCGAAGAACACAGTAATTCACCAAAACATCGATCAAATTTATTGGTAATGAAAAACCGTGGTATTTCTGATAATTGTGTCGATCAACATATGATAAAACAAATTGAGTGTGAAAAAGAGTATTGGAAAAATGTATTGAAGAGAATAGTAGCTATTGTTAAATCATTATCTTCTAGAGGACTTGCTTTTCGTGGACATGACTCACAAATAGGTAGTCTACACAATGGTAATTTTATGATGGCACTTGAGTTAATATCCGAATTTGATCCATTTATTAGTCTGCATTTAAAAAAATATGGAAATCCAGGAAAGGGCAGAGTTTCATACTTATCTTATCATACATACGAACAATTTATTAATATTATGTCCCAAAAAGTGAGAAATGCAATTATCGAACAAATTAAAAATGCCAAATACTTTTCAATTAGTGTAGATTCAACTCCTGATATATCGCATGTAGATCAATTGTCATTTATTGTAAGATATGTTGATCCAAATGGGAAACCTGTTGAGCGGTTTTTGTGTTTTTTGGATCATATTGGTCATAAAGCCGAAAAGATGGCTGAAGCAATAACTTATCGATGGGAAGTTCTGAACTCGAATGTTAAAAGTTTATCAGATACTAGATGGTCTGCAAGAGACGATGCTTGTAAATCTTTGAATCAAAATTGGAAGTCAATAGTTTATGCCCTAGAAAATCTGAATAATGATGAGACACAGAAGTCAATGACACGCTGTGAAGCTGGTGGTATTTTAAAACATCTATTATCATTAGAAAATGCTTTTATGTCAATTTTTTGGGGAGATATATTAGATAGATTTAACATATGTAGCAAAAAATTACAGTCTGTTAATATAGACTTAAATACTGTTATTGAAATTTATCAGTCATTAGTTTCTTATATAAATCAGCTACGAACTGATAAAGAATATGAATTGATGAATTTTCAAATGAAAAAAATCGCTTTAGAAAAAGAAAAATGTTTGTTAATGATGATCCAGGTAAAGATGAAAATGATGCAAATAATTTTAAAGTAACTACTTATTGGGTTATTTTAGATAAAATTATGTCAGAATTAGAAAAAAGAAAGAAATCATATGATGAACTTATTAAAAAGTATCAGTTTTTATTTTGTTTAACAACAATTACCTGTGTAGAGGTGCGCGAGAAAGCTAAAGAACTTCAAATTATATATCAAGATGACTTAGGAACATCATTTCCAAATGAGTGCATCCACTTCAGAGCACATTTAAAATGATTACAGATAGAGAACAAATCAATTCCAAAGAGTGCTCTCGGTTTGCTGGAGTTTATAAAAATCTACAGTTTAATTGAAATGTATCCTTATATAGACATAGCGCTAAGAATGTTTTTATGCACGCCATCAAGTAACTGTTCTACAGAAAGATCGTTTCCTGCTTTAAAACGAGTGAAGTCTTATTTAAGATCATCTATTGGAGAAGAACGACTTAACTCATTAGCGCTTCTTAACATTGAAGCTGATTTAACGAAAATTTTAGATTTTAATGATGTTATTGAAGTTTTTGCTGCACAAAAATCAAGAAGGAAAATATAAACTTTTTTTGTAGTACTAGATTTTATAATTTTATCATAAATACTTTTTCTATTATTAATTATTATCAACTTATATGCTATGTTGCCATGTTGGTTAATATACAGTTTATTAATTTATACATTTTTGTTATGTACCTTTAACATTATTAAAAATATTTGTGTTTAATCGTAGCTAAATAATATGTGGCTTATACCGCAAATACAATTAAGTATTGGTAAGCGGGAGATAAGGAGGGGCTGGGGCGGCAATTTTTTTTTTTTTGCCCCAGGGGACATATATTCTAAATGCGCCACTGCTTGTACTTCAGTATCATTTTCAGATCCAATTGCCCAAAATTGCCAATTTTATACATAAAAACGAGAATATTTTACGAAATATTCAATGTCTTATATTTTGTAGAAAAATTAACCAAACGTTTCCTAAATATCACCAAATATATATAGTGGCTATGTGAATACTCGAAAAAAATTTCAAGTCTCTATCTTCAAAATTGCCCGAGTATTTTGAAATCGAATTCGTCGAACTTACAGTTTTCGTGAAAAATAGCGTTTTTTCGTCATTTTTTCTACCGCGAAAGCAATCTCCCCCCGGCCCTCGATTACAATTTTAAAATAAAAAAGTTTGGGTTTTCTCACATTTTACTAAAAAAGTAAATTTACCATAAGTCTATAAATTAATTTTTTTAATAGTAATGCATTATAATTATATTTCTTGACCTCTTTAACCTTTCTTAATAATTTCTCACAATTTTCATAATTTAAAAAATATTTTAATGACTTATAAAAATACACTACAATGGTAACAGACATAGTTTACAGAACAATGAACAACAATTAATATTGTAGGTAATAATATTGATCACAATAGAAAAGAGACTTGTTATTATTGTATAATAAATAATATTATGTTCATTATCTTTTCAAAATAATAGGAACAGGATTGATTGAAATAAACTCGTAGAACTTATATAGCTTTACAATAATAATGCGACAGTACTTACTATGATGGAGTGGATAGCGGGATATAGGTGTTGTATTGTACTCACACTAATAACAATTTACGACTAACACCTAACACAAAAATCACAGATTACAACGAAGAGATGAGAAATTGCCTAAATTTTACCCCTTAATATTCTTTTGTAAATGATATTCATTTATAGTAGGTACTTATATAATTATTTATTGTTATTTATTACCTATATAAAATAAATATTTAATGTACGTTTTGTAATATTACATTTTGTCTATGATAAATCTTTATTTGTAAACATGGTGTATCAAATTAATATCAACATATTTTCCTTTTTTATTAAATTTGTGATATACAGATATTATCTTTTTCAAACTTGTAAAAATTACCTGTAAAATACATTCTTTTCCTCCTACCAAATCACATTGTACTCATATAATATCATAGTTGTTATATGTTGTAAAAATTATCCGTTATAGGTTAGTGGCATCTATTAAAGCCACCCTCTAACTAGAAGGGAAATTATGTTACAATAATTATTTTAACCTTAATATATTGCTTAGTATTAGTAGAATTGAAATTTGTATTAAAATTTGCAATTATATAAAAAAAAAAATAATTCTGTCCCTTCAGTCATTTTACAAGTGGCACATATTACATATATATGCCACTAACACTTAGTTTACTTACTTTCTTTATTAGATATACTTAATAATTACAATTATCAACATTTTATAATAATATATCCAAATTTCTTGGCTTCAAAGCAAGTATATTGATTACTTCTGTTGACAATTAATATTATTATGAATTGCCAACATTGCCAAAACATTTAAGTGGTTTCTATAAGTAAAACAAGTAAATATGTTGAATATATATGTATGATAGTTGATGTCATACTAAAGAATTATTGTTTTAACCATTAAATGCTATTAGTTATTTACCTATGACATGTTGTTTCAAAGATAAGTTTTTATTCTTTTAAGGCTATAAAACATCTTCTCTGGTGTACTAGTAGAAACAGGTAGCATACATAATACTTTGAGCATAAATTGTGTATTAGGATAAATATCGGTATTACACATATTTATAGCTTTTATTCCAATTTTTGGTATTATATTTATTCTTTCAAGTTTTGTTTTCCACAGTTTATATTCTGCCATTGAATTATTTAAATTTAAAGTAGTCGAATAGAATTCAAGTTATTTTTTAAACGATTGTTCTTCCTTAGTGGATAATGTATTGGAAATAAACATTGAAATCCTATGAAATTATGACACATTAACGTTTCAATTTTAAGTTTGAATTTTAATGATTGTTAAAATATATAGTGTTATATTACAATCAGATATAAACACCCTTTCAAAAATTTGAGAATGGGTTGAAAATTTTTCTTCTAGTTGACTAGGTATTTATGTGATAAAATTTTGGAACCGTTTCATTAATTTTTCTACAAAATATAGGACTTTGAATATTTCGTAAAATTATTTTTATGAATTAAAATTGGCAATTTTGGGCATTATGTCTGAAAATTTCACTAATGTATACTTACACATTACTTAACATGATATAAAAATATTAGAAAATTACAGTCTCAATTTTTTTTTTTTTATACGTGTTTAAAGTTGATATTTTTAGTTTAAACATAAATCTTAGAATCCCTACAAATATTCTTCTTATTATTTCTTAATATTTTTACAATAAAAATTAATAGAAAAACTAAATAATCTAGATAATTTTATTGGAGCATATTGATATATATCTTAAAAAATATTTCCAAAATTTTAGGAAAATTTCAAAACTCATTTTTTTATAGGTGTTTAAAATTTAAATTTCAGTAAAATTAATATTTAAAGTATTTATATGGATACTTCTTATTATATTTCAATATTTTACAATAATTTCAATAAAATTGACAAAATTTTATTAAAACTTAAATACATTTTACTTTTTACTTAACCAATCCAATTAATTGAAAATTATTACTTTTTTTTTTTTTTTTTTATTGCTGTTAAAGTATAAAAATAATAAGAGCTGATACTCCTGTTGCATGAAATACAGGTGTGCAGATCATAGTGTTTAATTTTAATTAGAATTTGATTGCAATGATAAACCATGACAAGTATTTTGAGCGAAGTTCTGTCAGATATGGGCATTTATATTGAACTTAAATACTTGAAAATTTTTTTTACTTATATTTAAACATTTTATTGTTTATTGACACTCATCACACTACACACTATCTGTACCTAAACTTATGTAACATTGTAAGGGCGCAGCATTTTTATTCGCCTTGACAAATAAATCAAACCAAGACGTTCATTATTGATCTTCATTATTTTCAGTGCCTTTGTTGAGTTTATTACCAATAATACTATTTCTCATATTCATGATTCTGACCCATTGTTGTAGAGATGATAATCCTAAAAAAATTAATATAGAAATATTAGGTATAAAAAACTACTAAAATAAAAAGAAATTATTTTTACCTGGAAGAGGATAATGAAATTCATTTTTTATAAACATATAAGCTTTTTTACTATAGCGTTTTAGAGTATTAGCTTTGGCTAGTTCATCATGAGTCCAGCGTACTTGCTTCTTTTTATTTAATATTAAACTTAACTGATTGGAAGTGAAAATTTTGGAGACTAATATTTGTATTTCTTCTCCCATTAGTCTGTTTTTATCTAATGAACGCATTTTTTCTTCAGATTTTTCTAAATATTCAGTAATAGTATCCATTCTTTTTTGTATAATATCCATGTTCATTCTTAGACATTCATTAACCTTTGCATAATTATTTGTATGCATATGCATTATCAGTAATTCTTCTTCTTGTCTTTTATTTTCCGTTTGTAACTTGTCAAATTTCTTGAGAAGGTCATTATACAACTCTTTATAATCTACATTAGAAGATATTTTTTGTTTTAAATTTGTATCTTCATAAATGGATGCTGTTTCTAGTGGTAATTTTAATGAATAATTTAATGTAACAGGAACCTGAAAATTAAAAATAAATACAATTTTAAAATATTTTGTTAGAAACCCTCGGAAAAGCTACTAATAGTTTTTGATGGACCTGGAATTAATCCCACTAAGCAATCTAACCTAATAGGTTTCTCTTATCACTAACCAGGACACTTTTAAATTTTTAGAATTTAGAAACATTAACAATTTGTAACTATAGGTGGGCAATAGTGGGGTCAGGTAGGCTACGGCCCCCTTGCGGACCATAGCTTTTTTTTATAACACTAATAATATTAGTATATTTAAAATTGTATATATTAGGCCATTATTATATTATATTCCTACATTTAGAAAAACAATAATTATATTTATCAATCAAATTATTGGCGAATAATCCGCAATAAAGCACATTAATACATAATGTAATGGCAAATCAACCTTTATGGCCACAGGTAATCAAGTCAACTGGCTATCTAAAAGTCGCAAGCAGTACCGAAGACTATAATAGTATAATGGACCATGTGACGTAAAGTCTAATATTGAAATGGCGACATCATTTATTGAATTATATTATTACCTTATAAAATCACAAACTAAAGATGTATGTATACAACTATTTATTTATACCTACTAGAATTTATCTGTATAAAAAATTTTGATTCAGATATTTTTGATGTAATACTCTGGGCCCCCTCTGCGAACAAAGTCTGCACATGCCTGAGTTTGTAACAATTTGTAATGACATTCAATAGGTATACATAAATTAGGTAAGATGAATATGTAGCATTTGCAAAATTGTATTATATATATATATATGTATACAGTAATTTTAGTATAAAATATTAAATGAATATTATTAATATGTGCAACACTATTTAATTTATTATTTTATTGTATTCCTATGTTTAAATACATATATCTTAGGCTTGGGTTTTCAATTGATTTCATTAACCTTGGATTTGTTCAATGTGAAAAATTTTTTTCCTCGCGTGGCCCCGGGGATACCTGATGGCAGAATTTTTATTCAGTACCTTATAGGTTTCTGCTGTGCCTGGAAGGGGGAGGGGTAGTAGTCAAGGCAGTAAGCTGTTTCGCAGTGGCGGTCACCCATCCGCTGTCGATGCCTAGGCTACGGTGCTCAACACTTCGGTAGCTTTTGTGGATAACGCGCCGACTACACCACACGTCCCCCTTACTGTGACAATAAATTATATTTGATTAGCCATGTACGCTACGACCGGAGCTTTAATTGAAAGCTAACTAGCAGTTATTATAATTGAAAAACCAAGCGTAACGATATTAAATAAAATTTTATTTTTATTAAAAATAATATAATTCTTACCTGTTCGGATATTGCAGCATTATATATCTCTTTGTATATCTCATTTTTTTTAAATTGTAATTTTAAAGTAGGTATAGCATCCATTTTTAACTCTGGTCTTGGAGTATGTCCTAAACATAATGAACATTAATTTGTTAAATATTAATTATTAGAATTTAGGGAAAAAACTTTGTTGATAATTACCTAAGAGTACCGAATCCATTGTACAAATAAAAGAATCCGAATCGAAGTGAACTGAACAAACATATGATGTTTGTAGATTACAAGTCTTATAATCCACTTTACATAGGCGAGCCCAAATTCTTTGTCGCTGTAAATCTGTAGGGAATCTAAAAGTTAATGGGTAATTATTATAATGTAAATGAATTTTTTTGTTTTAATCGTATTTAAGTATGTTTAATCTATATAGATGTGACATGTGGGTTATATAAACATGTGTATTATAGATAACAAAAAAAAAATATTTACTTGTAAAACGATATGTTGCTAAATTCATTTGATTTTGTTTTGTCGTAATAATTAAAATTATAACAATCCTGAATGACACAAAACGTTCCAATTCCATGTTTTAAATCTCCCGATGACATAATGTATTGATGCTCTTGAGCAGTTAGCACAAGACACGACAAATTTTAAATTTTAAATTTAACTTTAAGTAGAATTAGACGTATGACGCTATAAGCTATAACTATGACGTTTCGAAAAATACACAGCGTCACCGCATGGGTAGTAGGCACAAGTTTAGCTGGTGTCCGTTGAATTTGAATACATTCCACATTCGTCACGCAAATGGCAGCCAACAGGTTAAAAAAACAAAACAAACGAACTGCGAGTCATTTTTCACTTTCACAGTTACACGCATACCTGTATTACCAATACCTTTTGTAACACTCGCCCAAATATCATGGAATAAACGATATCAATTTCGTTTACACTCACGATGTAAATAAAACGGTGTTGTCACTCTCACTTTTATTTTGTTCATAGCTGCGACTGCGAGTCTGTAATTTTGATGTTTTTTTTTTACATCGTGGTTACACTCATGAACGCGATCTACATAGATAAATTTTATATTATGTAGAAGATATTAATATTTTAATATTTTATCTACATTGCGCTCATGAATCAGTCGTGGCCTAGCTAGGATTTCCTTAAGGGGGTGTCAAATTGTCAATTATAAACATTAATACGAACAAACTATGACCTTTATTTCAAATACCCAATTAATTAAGATATTTTATAGTGAATAAACAAAATACGGAATAACTAACAATTTTAAAAGAAACCGCAAAACAGTAATTCACTCGACTTGTATAAATCCAAGGCTCCATGGTATCGAAAAACCTCACAAAAAAAAAAAAAAAAAAAAGAATATTGGTGTCATGTTTCTTTTCCCGCCTAATATTTCAACCACGATGTATCGTCTAGAATTATTCTATGGATATATTTTCAAATGGACAATGACAAAATTTTTTAATTTACTAACCAATATACATAACCTATATTTATTTTGTTATAAAATGGTCGTTGGTCTTGACTTTTTTCCAGCGTGCACTCTATATTTTGTCCTTTTGTTCGTTTGACATTTTTTATTTGATTTTCTTATTGGCATTTTTTTGGGTTTTACGTCCACGTTTTTATCCATACTTTTTTACCGAACTTTTTTAAGTCGAACCTTTGCCGTTTAATTTTTTATCTGTACATTGATCATGGGTCGAAAAACATTCAAACACAAGTGTTGTGTTAAAGATTGCATAGATGGAGGTGAGTTTCTATAATATTTCATTGGTATTTCGTAATATTATATCCAAGTGTAATTAAATATAAAACCATAAAATATGCTTATGATTTCATTGCGAATGTTTGGGTTTTGATTAATTGTTACTCTTGGATCTTAATAGAATATTATTATTTTATTAATAAAACACTTATTAGTTATTTAAATACACACTACTTACAGGCATAGTTGGGCAAGAAAAAAAAGTATCTTGATACATGATACACTCATTGTAAGTATCTTGTTAGAAGATACATGATACATTTAATTTATTTAGATGATACAAGATATAAGATACAAGTATCAAAGATACATAAAAGATACAATATACTTTTACTTTCAAAAACATAATTTTTATTTTATAATGAGATTATTATTACCCCTATTACAATTTTATGAAAAAATCTTACTAAACAATAAACATTATTATATTATAAATAATAATAATACATTAAAAAAATATATACACATACAATATAACATATGAGATATAACATGTTACAATGTAAATAAAAAATAAAAAAATTTAATTTATGTAAGTTTGTGTGCATATGTATATTATATAAATTATTTTATAGGAAAGTTGGATATAAATTATATAATTTCATTTAAAAAATCAAAATTGCTGTTTTATTTTTATTACATGATATAAATATAATTATATTTTTGAAGTATCATGAATCTATATACAATACATAAAAAGATACATAATATTGAGATAAATTGTATCTAGATACAATATACTTTTAAAAAATATATCATGATATAAGATACAAGATACAATTGTATCTTTGATACGTATCTTCGATACATATATCAATGATACTGCCCATCCCTGCTTACAGGTGTGTATAATTAATATAATGTAGGTATATTATTTACTACTACTTTGTGATTCTCATTTTTTCTAATTAATACATATTATAGTTTCCCAAATGTTTAATTCTAAGTTCAAAATATATTTTCTGTTTTCATAAAAACTATTTTGTTTAGGTGATCTGTTACACAAATTTCCTAATCCAAAAGTACGTTTGCCTCTTATGAAACAATGGATACAAATCATCGGTAGAGAACAATTTAGTGGGTTATATCCTTTTGCTGTTTATACGAAGAAAAGAATTTGTTCAGATCATTTTAGACCTAGCGATTATGTACGAGGAACTGATTGGCTAAAGCGACATGCTTTTCCAACGTTAAATGTTCAAACCAAAGTTATAGGTAACAAAATTGATATTTTTCATAATACAAATAAGGTATATTTTTTTAAAGCTATAATGTTACTTTTGGTAGGCCATGAAAATAATGAAAACGACATTGCTAAAAGTAACTCAGAACCATCACGTGATGTACAATCTATATCTGTTATGGCATTGACAAATGATACAACTCAAATGAATAATCCTGATTTGTTTTACGAGCATGCAGCGAATATTCAACAATAATTTTTATGCATCAAACGTTTTTTTTTATTATAATTTGTAAAAATTAATAATGTTTAAAAATATTTATATATATTTTTATATAAATTTACTTTATTATATTTTAATACATGCATTTTATGTATTAATTATTTACATTATGTACCATTTATTTTATTTGCTTGTTCTAAAATAATGAAACATAATAAAAAGATTAATAAAATTTAATAAAATCTAGTATAGTTTGTCTAATTTTAAATCACAGATATATCTGTGCTAGTAATGTAAATCCATATTCTATTGTAGCAATTGTGGCTGTAACTAGGTAGCTCCTAGTTATTTATAATTATTAATTTCATTTAAGTATTATCATTTGGTAATTTATAGTTTTATTGATGATGCATAATGAACATAAATACCTAGTGGTACTTTATTAGTTTATAATATAAATCATAAAAATTTTAACAAACAGTGAATAGACAAAAATTAAAATTTTTATATCGCATTTCACCTACATATTTTCACACCTAATATTTTCCATTAATTAATGTAGTTTTATCTTTATATTTTATATCAATTATTTATTCAGTATTTTATTAACTAAAAAAATAGTTAGATAGTTTTGAAATGTATTAATATCTGTATCAATTCATTTCTGAATTAAATATAAAAAAAAATAAATAGAGTTATTAACAGTTAATAATTGAATATAAGTTATGATATTAAGGTCAACGAGAAAAAGCTCACAGAAAAATTTAAATGCTATAATTTCAATATATTAATAAATAATAAAGAAGTATTAATGAATTATATGTTATGTTAATTTTTAGAATATTAATTTTTTAATAATATATTAATTTTATGTAAATATTACATATTTAAATAAATTAAAAACATACTATAAATTATAATACTATATTATTATGTTTATACTTAATCATATAGAATATACTTGTATTAAACTTATTATATAGGTATATATTATATACAGGAGGTAGGTACTTGAATATTTTAGTATAATAATTATATTTATTTTCCCCAATTGTTGTCATTCTAGTAAAATATTAAAATGTATTTATAAAGGACAGAAAAATTCTAAATACAGTACAGCCCTGTATGTCAGTATAATACTTAAGTTAATGAAAGCAAATGCTTTAAGACCAAATTAATGGTGTTAATTAATTATAATTTATAAAATAATATAAAAAGAAAACATGAAATAAGTTTAAATACTACCTGTAAAAATAATGTGTATAAAAATAACATTAATTGCTACAAATAATTCATTAAATTTTCAAACTTAAGAAAACAATATTTCAATCAACACTAGTAAAGTAGTAAATGAAAAACACAATAATGAATTAGTAATTTTATGACTAATTTGTGAATATATATATATATATATATATATATATATATATATTATATTATAATATATTTGCACCGTATTTATTGGATCTATTATCTGCCAAATATTAATTAATATAATATTTGTGGTAAATAAATTAATATTAAAATTAATTTTAAATCATTCATCTCCAGAACCAGAAATTGATCAAATTCCTTCAACCACAGTAGTGGTCAAAAAATTGTACTAACTATAAGTATGTAAGTCCATATAAATATGAAGTTTTCTAAGCCTGCTTAAAGAAATACTTATGACTAAAGACTGGATTTTTGTGCAGCTAACACCTACAAAATGTGCAATTAAAATGCTAATCGTAATGTGTAACTTAATGTGTAAAATAATACAAAATTGTGCAAAAACAAATTTTTAGTGGAAATTATATTTTTCATTATAAGTATTTTTCTTTTTATTGATATTTATTTAGTACCTACTACCTATAATATTTATAAATCACAATATTGTTATTTATTAGTTAAAATTAAAATTAATTATTAATTTTATTACATATTTACTTTAAGCTGCGTATACACTGGAATCGAACCGAATAATTAAACCAAAATTTAACTTTAACCGAAATTCTGATCGGTTTGATTTTCAACCGTTCAAACACGTTTGATTTTTTGGCCGAAAATTAACTACACAATCTTTAAATATACATTTCTACCACAAAACCTACCACCAATCTCTCTTTATCTAATATTTATGAGCATGTAATGTGATCAATTTATCAATAATATACGGGTACTTGTATAGTAAATTGTATTTCACATTTATCATTTAGGTACTTATAATCATCAATAATATTTCTGTTATAATAATATTAATGTCTGTAGTGTCTTTACTCTTTAGTAGTTTAGTAATCGTATTTTAGTACCTATGTGTTATAAACTAGGGCTGGGATTTTAATGTCCTTAAAAATCGCAAAAAATGCCCTTAAAAAAATGTAAAAATGAATTAAAAGTTTCAAAAAATGCATTAAAAAAATGTCTTTAAAATTTATTTAAAATAGCTTAAAATTTAAAAAAATAACATTATATGTACCTAAATAAATATTTTATTTTACTTCATACGAGTAGATATATTAAAAAAAAAATTATAAATTATTCTTTATTACACTGAATTACGAGAGCATGCTCAGGTAGGTATTCAAATACAAACTCCCTTCTGTTTTCC
Source organism: Tetraneura akinire (assembly GCA_021307375.1). Lineage (NCBI taxonomy): Eukaryota > Metazoa > Arthropoda > Insecta > Hemiptera > Aphididae > Tetraneura > Tetraneura akinire. The sequence continues at coordinate 176,666 of JAIUCT010000015.1, forward strand.
GCCAATAAGTTTTTCTAAATAAAGAAGATCTTTTCTACATCTACTGAAGTGATAGGAGAGTTAATTGAGTATAATTTATATAATATAAATTTAATATATTAGAACTGTAGATAAGAAATAATCCATTTGGGTTTTCATCTATTGTTAGCATATAAACATTTTATATTATAAATCTATAATAAAATTATTAAATTTACATTTAAAATTCAAAAACACCAAAAATGACCTAAAAATGAGAAATATAACATTAAATTTAAAAATTGTCAAAAAATGCAAAATAATGCAAAATAAAATTTTTTTATCTAATTTAAAAATACCTAAAATATATTTCTAACAAAACGGGCATTTTACAGAAAGCTTCAGAAAAAAATGCAAAGTGCATCGAAATCCAAGTCCTAGTTATAACTTTATAAGCAATATGTCTGCCAAAATATTGGATAAAGAAAAATTACCTAATTAATATTATATTGGAAAATAACCAAATTTGGAATAAAAAAGACGATAAGTTCCATAATAGAGACGAGAAACTTTTAATGTGGTCACATATAGCTACAACTCTGCGTACTATAGGTAAATCATCATCTATAAGTTGCTCATATTATTTTCCATATTACTGCACTCCGTGAAATATGTTTGTCAAATGTTTAAATATCACAAAATATTACTAAAACTATATAAAACGTGTTTTCTTTTATCTTTATTTAATAATTAAATTAATATCTATATAACAATTTATTAAATTAATTATCCGTTGGGAATGAAAATTCAGGGCCAATAACTGCAATTGCATCCGAAATCATTCGGGCCGAATTTTTTTCGGTTCGGTTCGGTTCCAGTTTCCAGTGTATGCGCGGCCTTTCACGAATACTCGTACATATTTTACTGATTTACAATATTTAATTGAAATTTATTATCATGCACATCTCCAAGTTTTTATTTTAAGTTTAATTACGCCATATTATATAGGTATAATTAATAATTCATAATATTCATATTATATTATATTATTAGATATAAAAGTCCAATACTTCATATTATGACATATTATATAGCAATGATAAAGTAATACTAGTAGATAGATTATAAAATAAATACGTAAAAAAAATTAAATAATTGATTAATTATACAATATATAATATATAATAATATATTATGTTGTATATTTAATCAATGCGGTATTAATATATTAAAAACATAAAATGTGCAGTTTTGTGCAGAATAAAATTTCCTTTAAAGTAATCTACATTTCTTGATTTGGATTTGTAGCATGTCTCTATAGATATAAAACCTCGTATAAAACACACCATAAAAAGATACAATTGCACGGAAATCCGGTCTATACTTATGACAAAAGTATTTATGATTATGACCCACCCACCCCTTTTTCGAAGTAAGGCCTTACCTGGTGAAGGGTTTAATGTCACTTTATCAAAAAATAACTAGATTGAAAACTATTTAAAAAGTACTACATAAATACTTTAGAATTTTAAAAATATATTCATTTTTTTTTTATACCATACAAATTAAATTATTTTTAAGTAGGTACTTCAATATAATATGATGTCATTTTTTTTATAAATTATAATACTTATTGTGTTTTGGTTGGTAAAATTATTTATATAAAAAAATAAAAACCCAATTTCTAAAAAATAATTTGTTCTCCAAACACTTATATTTTATACTTTATTTTATAATAAAAACAAATTATTTTGTAAAAATTGGGTTTTATTATTTATTTAATATAATTGTATCATGTATATAGGAAATATATAATGTAATAATATATATGTATTATAGGAATAATCTGATACATTTATTATGATTTTTATTTCCCTGGAGATATTTTTCCTAGATTCATAAATAACATTAATTATTTGATTTTATATTTTAAATTTTAATTCAACATCAATGTCCAAAATTAATTTTAATTTGAAATGGATTGTTTTGATTAACGGTTTGCCCGTTGCTTGTAATGTAAATTAAAACATTTAAAAAGCGTAGTAATAATTTAATAATATTATTGGTATAATAGTATCGCGTTTATCTTTATTTCGCATTTACTCATCTACAGGGTTTTAAAATTTTATGAAATTTATTTTTTTGAAATATTTAATGAAATTAATTTTTTTGAAATATTTCATGAAAATTTCGTGAAATATTACATTTGTGTGAAATACTGAAATATAATTTTTTCTCTTTTCCATTTTGATATAAATCGAGATATAAATCATATTCAGAATACATATACCTATACAAATTGAATATAAATAAAAACTTTTTTTTAATAATTAACAGCATGTTAATTATAACTTATTATAATTTATAAATAAAACAATTAATAATTTTTTTAATAACATTGAAACTCAATTGTATTTTTCTATCATAAATTATATTATTTGAGGATAACAGTATAATCGAATAAAAATAAAAATTAACTCATTGGCAATTTTTAATTTTGAGATTTTGGTTTATTAATAAAATTTATAAAATTGTAAATGTAAACTTAAAGTTTGTATGGTATTTCAGAAAACAAATCATCAATATCATCATCTGTGTTTTCATTTTCTTCATTATTACGACTACTTTCTGGATTGCAGTTTGATAAATCATTAATATTTTCATCAAATGGTTTTATTTTTGGATATTTTAAAATCTAAAAAAAAAAAAAAAACAATTTTATATAATTTACAGAAAATTATTAAAATATTAAAATTCATAATAATTACATGCAAATTATGTTTTATAAACAGTCTGCTTGCCCTTTAATTTAAAAGTCTATTTGTTTTTGCACTATGAATATCTTTATAAGTACTAAATGTGCGTTCAACTGCAGCTGACGTTGCAGGTAAGGATAAAATTTTAATAGCAATTTTTAAAAGTTCAGTATCACTACAAAATGCTGTCCACCAATCTACTGTGTTTGTTTCTTTATCAGCAACCCAAAGGTATTCTTTATTCTTTGAAAACTGTTCAGTTTTTATTTTGAAGTTTGTAAAATCAGTACCTAATTTATTACAAACCTAACCGTGGCAAATTGGCAATTACCATTGATTATTTTTATTAAATTACTAGGTGCTTGATACTTCTGCCGCAACCAAAGCTTGACCAGCCGAATAGCTTTACCACCACCATAGTTCTGCCAGTGGAATACTGGTGGGGGTGAAAAGCTTTACCTCCACCATAGTTCTGCCAGTGGAATACTGGTGGGGGTGGAAAGCTTTTCCGCTACCATAGTATTCGGGTGGAGAAGTAATTTCTTCGGGTACATCGAGTCCGACATATTTTTATGGGATAACGATCAAAGTATTTTATCCGCCTCCGGCGGATTGAAGGGCGTTCGCAATCTAGTGGTCCTATTTACACTCTTTTCGGGTGAACAGTCTTTGACCGATCACGGTAGTCCCCACACTTACCCCAGTCAGGTTCCAGTGGGATACAGGTACGTGTGAAAAGCTTTACCACCACCATAGTTTTCTGGTGGAGAAGTAATTTCTTCGGGTACATTGACTCCGACGGAAGTATATTTTTATGGGATAATGATTAAAATATTACATCAGTCCTTGACCGATCACGGTGGACCCTACGCCACTAACCATCGTCGGACCAAGATTTTCGTTAGGTAATTCTGATCCGGTGCAAAATAATTGACTAACGAAAAAATAAATTGAAATCATCTATGCATTTCAAATTATATGTCAAATTCCCACCGTTACTATCCATCGTTGATATTCGCGTAGATATAAAATGCTTTGGAACTAAACGTCGTTACAATATTTTCCAACTACCATTAGGTCGTATTTAAAACATCGTTTGATACCCGTTATCACACACGATATTTATGATAAACTGTTTGTTGTCATTTTTGAATTAAAATGATTTTTTACATTACGGGTTCATTCGTGATGTTATGATCGTTGAATTTTTTTATTAATATTCAACAAAACACCAAGTGTAAAGAAAAATACTATATTACTACCATACAATAAAACAAAATACTCGGGACAACGTCAAATTTTAAAAACATACCCTCGTGCTAAATAGAATTATTGTCAACAGAGTCAAATAGGAAGGTTAGTACTAATTATAATAATTATTTACACGTTTAACATATAAACAGTTCTAAGAAACTTCTATATTTTTTTTAATTTATGCAAATGGCTAACGTGTCAAATCTACTGAATCACAAATGGCAACTGTCGATCGTATCCGATTATTACAGTATACTATCAAAATCACTAATCTACCAACGATACAATAAATCAGGTATGAAATATTAAAAAGCTAAAGTTTAACAGTGCATAATTCTCTTTTCTGATTATATTATAAAATACAAATGATGACCATTGATTAAACAAAAGTAATCAATTGTATAGTTTATGTCTACCTTATTTTGATATATTGTAAAGATATCAATATTGTTTTACAATAAAAGGTAAACGTGAATTATAATGTACTAACTTAATATGTTTAATTATTACATTTAAAAATTATATAGTTTTTTCAATTTCAATTTTTTTTTTTTAGTTTTATTAAAATAACATGTGTTTGGCGATGTTATCATTGGTGTGTAAAACCAAAGCATACACTGATTTTGAAACAATTAAATTACCCGTCTTCAATGTGAAGCTGTACTATTAATGTATGAACTACTCGTGTACTACCAGGTATAAATAATTATTTGATGTTTAATGTAAAATATGTATTACAGCCAATTAAAACATAAAGAAAACTGAAACTGAGCTGAGTGCAAGAGTACATTGTTGGACCACAATTGCAAAAACAATTTGAATCCGTGTATAGAGCAAATCACATTTACCAACTGGAAGGAATTAAATTACCTATAGACTAAAGGTGGACCTTGATGTAAATAAACTACCCGTAGAAAACTACCTCTATACTATTAGGTATGAATAATTATTTAACATTTAATGTATTAAAAAGTAAATCATAATGATTTATTTGTATACAGCGTGCAACTATAAAACCACCACCAAGGGCTCCAGTTCATTGTTGATGCACAACTGCAGAAGCAGCCATTTGAATTTCATATTTACAATGTGTTTCTTAAATTGCATATTATACAGTTCAAAATGTCAAGAAAACAATTATTTCCTATGAAAGTAAGAGTAAGTCACTCAAATTTAACTACCAATGAAAGACTATAATAAGTAATTAATGTACTGGTGTACCGTCAATTGATCGCGGTAAAATTGATTGTACGTAACAATTGATCACACGAAAATTGATCGCGAATAAAAAGAAAAATCGTTTTTAAATATAAAATATGTTATAATTATTAAAAAATATTTATATATATATATATATTAAAATATTTGAAAACATGTTAAAAAACATTTAAAAAATATAAAGAAAATAAATTATAAATAATGTTGTAATTATTAAAAAAATATAAATAAAATAAAATATAAAAAACCATCCGAAAATGATCCATCACATACACCTGTGGGTAAATCCATGTAGGTACTTTAGTGTTTAGGAATATAAATACCTAAACTATAATAAAATCGTTAATATTTACGGTAAATTGACGCGCCTTTTAAAGGAATATTTTATTACAAATTTTAAACAAAAAAAAAAAAAAACGATTTTTTTTTCGCGATCAATTGTTACGTACGATCAATTTTACCGCGATCAATTGACGTATATCCAATGTACTGAATAAAATGTGTCATAACAAATAAATAATTTTTTTTTTTCATATTGTATATAGAAAATATAGAATGCAGTGTTGACGGCCAAAAATTATTTGGATGTATTTATATTAAAAAACCAATGGGATTTGGATAGAATAACAAATATATATGATTTCTATTTTTCATTATAACTATATTTTTATATATGTTTACTCTTAACCTTTTGTCTAAAGTAGGAATTTATATTAAGATTTGTTATTTATCTTTAATAAATGATTAGGTACTTATGTGTATTGCCAAAAAGTACAGCAACCACTATATATAATATTGTAATTATTGCAGTTTTATTATTATTTTTTTTTTATTTCATACCATTAAAGTGTACATTTTATACTTTAACAATTATTTTAATTTAAAATATCACCACCATAATATATTGTGACTTAAATCTGAGAATTAATTATTATTTTGAAATTTTATTGATAAATTTTTGTATGTTTTTATGTATTGCAATAAAAGTTTTATTGTGCTAATAAATGTAACATAGTGTATGGATGTATGTATATTATAATGTGAAATTGTAATATATATCTGTAACAAATTGTTGTGTTTTATCAAAAAATAAAAAAATAGAAAATTTTAAATTTATAAAATTGTAATTATTTATTCTTTCTTAGTATATTAAATCCTGTAATAATTTTGTCATTAATAGGAATTTATAATAATATTTAAATTTAATAAATGATTACTTATGTGTTTTACCAAAAAATATAGTAACCACTATATATTATATTTTAATTATTGTAGTTTTACTTTTATTTTTTTTTTCATACCTTTTCCATTATTTTTGTAATTTATAATAAAAGCACCACCATCATATGTGAATTATACTATGCTGAAGAACATTATGTGTTATAACAAATAAATAATATTTTTATTCATTTTGAATATATAGATAATTGTACACAGTATAGAGTGATAGAAAGAGTGATATAATATATAGACATATAGTGCATATAATGTGAAACATTAAATTAAAACCAAGTATAAGTATTTAGATGGTACAGAAAAAAAAGAGTAGGTATATATAAAGAGTGACATATATTAAAATGATATATATTAAAACTTTTAATAATAATATATTGTTTGATATACTCGTATTATAACTCGCATTTATCTGCATAAATAATTTTTGTTTGGTAAATAAATATAAATATTTAAATTTTTATTTTCATTATTCAGGTATACTTATGTAATCTTTAAAATTTTACTATTGGTGGAAACCCGGAAATTTATTACTTATACTAAAGTTCCATTTAATTTATGTCATTTTTTATCATTAAATATTATTATATTTGTATTTACTATTTATCGAGTTTTATAATTAAATTTCTTTATTCCACCAAAACTGAATATTTCCGGAGGTTGGGCTCATCCTTCGAATTGTTGTGCAAAACTACGTTCAATAGGTAGATAGTTTGATATCCATCAAGAAATGTCAAATGACTAAAATGTTATTTCATAATATTAATGCTATGGATAATTTATTTGTTGTGGATTAAATATATTTTTCATAGTCATTAAAAATGATTTTAAGAGGTCAATAAAGAATTTGTGGATATTGGTCGTCATAATTTCTTTTTTATATTTATTCAAAATACATGACAAAATATTTTATTACAAATTAATTAATCTGCTACCAGGATCAAGATGATCAATCCGTCAATATTCAGTGTCTCTCAAAAAGTCAAAAATATTCCAATTACATATCCATAAATTAAAGATGTATTATAAATTTATAATATTTTTATAATATCACTCTATGGTCACAGGAATATTAAATTACTACCGCGACCTGTGTTATATTTTATGTATTTATATTTTATCGGTCTTCAACGCTATCTAGCCGCGCAAGTAAACGTTCCTCGTCCCAATCGGCCAATCATATGATAAGCCAAGTGTTTACATTTCTTGTTGATACACACTTTGGCTACTTGCTGGCTACTGCATTTACGTTATCGATCGATTGCTTATTATCAATATATTTTCGAGTAGTTTTTCCGTATTTTCTGGACTAGGATTTTACGTTTTATAATATTTCGTATACACGTTTACGTTTTTTTTTTTTTGTAATACCAAAGTTATATTGACAATTAAAATACAATTTATAGTTACATCTCGGGTTTTAGCGATTTGTAGGCGTGGAACACAGTGAAATGCGTCTTCTTTATTAATTGAATATCGCCGTACATCCGTGTATTAGTGATTTTATCACGTTCGTTTACAGTTTTACATCTATGGCTCTCGACCAGTGATGTGACGAAAAATCTACAGAAATCGAAATTGAATTCGAAGAGAAATTATATTTCTAGTAAGTGACGAATTAATTCGCGTTGGTAACTAGTGTCGGTCGGTGACGAATTTAGAGATAACGAACGGCGTTTTATAATATAAAATGTACTTAATTAAAACGTTAAATTATTATAAATTTCATATATTTCATTCGTGTACTTTGTCGTTTCGACTTTCGGGTTTCACCATGGTTTCAAATGATAATTTATTATTTTATTAAACGCACATAATTCAGTTTTAAGTAAAAAATATAGATTTCGCTTACCTGATATCATTAAAATAACAATAAATTTAATATAATCTAATATGCATTTGATCGTTGCAACGTAATTATTTTTTCATTTTATTAAAAGCTATACCTATTATTTTATATAAGTACATAAAATAGTTATTCCATAAAATTTCAATTTACTTTTAATGTAACTTAGGTGTATACCTTTTTTTTATTTATTTATTTTAATCTTGAGTTATGTGTTTGACATGGTTTTTATGTTATTTAAATTTTATGTAGGTAAAAATTGCATAATATTAATAGGTAGTATATAAAATGACAATTATATGGTATTGTGTATTAAAATTATAAAGTCTGTTATTAAAAAGAGGATTAAAACAAAAAAAAAAGAAAACTATTTATTAATTTTATAAGATAGGTTATTTATTTGATTTGATTTTAAGGATATTATGCAGTAGAAATATAACAAATATTTTATATAATGTCTGGAGAATTAAATTTGGTCGTACCAATTGTATTATGGGGAAAAACACCATGTACACATTGCATTTCTTGTTTATACTTATCACCAGATCAACGGACATTAATTACTGCTTGTTATGATGGACAAATATGTCTTTGGACTGTGTCTCCTGAAACATTAAAGGTTTGAAGAAATAAATAATTATGGGTAAGTAATATAATTAATTATATTTTTATTACAGATGGAACCAAAATGCTTGTTAATTGGACATACTGCACCAATATTATGCTTAGCTCATGGCAGTATTATTGGAGATAATGCATTTTTTGTTAGTTCTTCAGAGAACGGGTAAATAAACTAGTTATTTATTTATTATCATAGGTATTAGTTTAATATGTAACCTACTAGTTTGTATAATACACGTGTATTTAAAATTATGACTTTTATACTATGAGATTTTCTAAAAATTATAGATTAGTAACACCACATAAATATTTAAATTAAAATTAGTACTTGCTTAATTTAAAATAAAATTGAGAACTTGTGAATACTATATTGTTTTTTATTTAAACTCAAATCACAAAATTAATACTTTTTTAATCTTATATCAATATCGTAATCATTATTTTAATTGTATTTCAACAACTAAATAGTCATCCTTAGTGTAGTTATTCTTCTTATTATTGTGTCCGAGTGTAGTTATTAAAATAATTATATGATTAAAAAGTATCATTTTTTTGATATAAGTTTTTAATGAAAAATTATAGGTTTGATCATTTATTAGGTCAGGTTAGGTTTATTAGGACCTATTATTATAATTTATAGGTCATTTTTCGAATTTCTCATAATTGATCCTATGCGATAGAAAAAAAGAAAAAATGTCAGTTTTCAAGAAAACTGAAATTTTGACGTATTCAATTTCAATATTTCAGATAACTCAGGCAATTTTGAAGATAAAGAATTGAAAATGTTATTGGGTATTCACATAGGTATTATATATATATATGTGGTAAAATTTTGCAACCGTTACGTTAATTTTTCTACAAAATATAAGACTGAATATTTCATAAAATTCTCGTTTTTATGTATATAATGTTTGATAAAATTGGCAATGTTTGATAATATATACCAATATTTATAAATTATAAAATAATTTAAATTAATTTACTTTAGTGAAATTTGTACATGGAATTTAATTGATGGTTCTTGTAAAGAAATTACGAAATCAATATACATACATACAAACATGAAGGTAATATACATTATTATTAGTATTAAATTAATGAAAATTAAAATATACAATGTTTTAATATTTTTAAAAATGTAAATAAATGATAAAGCTTAAAAATAAATATAAATATAAAAAATATATTGTGTTGTCAAACACAAAATCATTTTTCACACTACACTCATTTTCTCAGTCAATTTTGAAGTTTTACAATTTTTTTTTTTTTTTACAAAATATTTGGTGTACATTACACTATATTTTTACATAAACATATAATTTTTTATAATTTTTTTTCCTATTCAATTTTTAGGTTTTATACTTTTTTTAAATGGCATGCTATATTTGTTTTTATTCTATGGCAATAATAAAAATAATTTTCGTGAAGAAATTTTTCATTTTTAGATTCTGAGCGAAGCTCAGAATGTATTGGTTTTACAATGATGTGTGATTTTTTTTTTTATGTCTGTAAACAAAATTACGACCCGAAATAATGCTCCGATTTTCACGACTAGTGAGATTGTGAGGAGAGATATAGGTATTTAATTGATTGTGTATTTGTGTTTATTATCATAATTGGATACTAAATGGGAAATACACACTCGTAATATTTTGTAGGTATATTAATATATTATGATTTAATAATAAAATACCTATTATTGAAAGTGTTTGTAAACGATGAATTTGGCGTCTCCCAAAAAAGTACTTTCACTATTTAATAAATATCCATTTAAGAGCCTAATGAAAATCACTGTAGTTCATTGAAAAGTTAACAAAATTAAATATGACAAAGGAATACAATTCTTATAATTTTTTTACCTATTTTTTGGTGTAAATAAATATATAGCATGCCATTTAAAAAAAGTATAAAAATTCAAAAATCGGCAAGAAAAAAATTGTAAAAAATTGTATTTTTATATAAAAATGTAGTGTTATAAATTCTATATATTTTGTAAAAAAAAAAAAATTGAAAAACATTAAAATTGACCGAAAAAATGAGTGTAGTAAGTTATTTGGATCACCCTGTATAATATATTAATTATTGTCACTATACATATTAATATATTTCAATTCAAAATTAAATATCTATTATTAAAGATTATTATTATTAGTTTACTATTATACATTTATATTAAGTGTAAGTGGATTATTTTAATATATAAATAATTATACATTTAACAACATTTTAATTATAGGCTTATTGCATGGTTGAAGCAGAAGAAGTATTATTTTGTAATGGATATTATGCAGAAATTATAATAATGAACCCATTTACATTAGAAATAATTTTAACATTATCTTCACGTGTTAATCCAGATTGGATCAGTGCTTTATGTGTATTGAAACCCTACACATGCAAAGGTAAAACATCATAGTTGCATTTGTATAAAAGATAAAATTAAAAAAAAGAAATGTTTCAATAATTTAGAAGATGTTGTATTAGCATTAACTACAACTGGGACAGTTAAGGTTTGGACTTTGGAACAAAAAACATATGGTCCAACAGACCCTCCTGTATATGAAAATGAAAGTAAAGAGATAAGATGTCTAAATGCATTATCTATGACTTGTTGCGCTCAACATCATAGAACTGTATTAATTGTGTGCTCAAAGTGTTGGCAGGTTAATATCTTTAATTAATTGTAAAAAATACAATTTAAAACTAAATTATATTTTCAGGTTTATGATGCTGGAGATTTCTCAGCATTATGCAGTGTACAAGCACCACTTAATGATCATTGGTCGGGAGGTGTATTCTTAGCACCAGATAGAGTCCTCATTTGGACAGACCGAGGAAAAGGTTATTTGTATAAACTACCTGGAAAGTAAGTATTTTATGTCTACATTTTCTCTATTATTATATTTATTCTTTTTTTCTCTTTTAATATTCAATTGTTTAGAATTGATTGAGTTATACAATAATTTTAAAGAAGGCATTTAAAATTTTTAAATCTATAATAGTTTAATGTAATATTTAATGGCATTTTACAAAATATAAAAGGTCATATAAATAGGCTATGTAGATTTTAGATAAAAATATTTTTTTTTTTAGATTCTGATTAAAGCAAATTGTTTATAAAATTATATATTCTTTAATTTGGTTGATATTTTGTTTCAGTCTTAAAGCCCAATGCACATATCTGAACTTTTTAACATGTGGTTAGGAATACCATCAGAAGTATGAGGTACACATATATGTATATGCAAAATATTTGCAAAACCTTTATGCATCTATGCAGTTTTTGCATACATTCCAAACACACTACAATTTCACTGGACAAATCCCAGTAGTGCTTAAATAACAAATGTGTGCATTGGGTCTTATCAAATTTTTTTTTATATTTTCTGCATAATTTTAGAATAATATTTAGACAACTTTTATTAATTTTATTATTGTTTATTTCTTATAGTAGTATTGTTGAAAACAAAAATTTCCATAAAATTGCTAATGAAGATGATAAGCCTTATTTGTATAGTCTATTAACAGTTTCCGTGAACATGGTATTATTTTAAATTTAATTTTTACATCTATAACAAATATCTTTGTACCTCATAATATTTTACATTTCAGAAACTTTATTGCTCACCAGTGTTTAGATTTTATGAAACATTGCAACATGGAAAAATATTAATTAGAGGAGATTCAGATGGATCAATAAATATTTGGAAAATTCCTGATCTTTCACCAGCTCAGTTGTCAATTATGAAAGAAAAAAATTGTAACAAAAACTTAGCTGGTTTGTTTTGCTTTTAGTAATTTAATAATATTTCGTAAGTAAATTGTTTTTGTATCAAATATTTTTTTAGGACTAGGGCCCTTTATGTCTACAAGTTTGTCCAAATCATGGACTTCTATGTCACCAAACCCTGTAGGAATTCTTAACCAACTGGTATGATATATATTATATATTTTAAATATAGCATAATATATATGTAGCATACAATTAATATATTTATGTATTGTTATTATGAAATATAATGTATGTTTCTATACTATGTTCTAAATGAAAGCGCATTATGTTGCACATTATAATGAGGCATCAAACAATATTAGTAATTACTAATTCTGTGCCCACAATATGATGAAAATTTTATTATCATGTTATTCATTTAATGAAAGTAAATAAAAAAGACATTTAATTGATATTTCGTGAAGTTACAACTTAATAAAACTATTTTCATTATATTTATATGTATAAAGTGATAGTAATTAATATTAACAATATTTTTTCTATATAAAATTCTAGGACTGTGAAACTACACCACATATTAAGTTAACTGCTAGTATATATTTAGCAGGACAAAATCGGTTGGTCGTCGGACGTGAAGATGGTTCTATTATTATCGTTCCTGCTACACAAACTGTAATATTGCAATTATTACACGGAAAGCATCAAAATTATAAAAGTTGGTTTTTAGGTTTAAATTATTATGTTCAGTAGTCTTAATAGTAATGAATTGTACAAACATTCATATTTATTATAGATTGGCCGCCACATCAAATTTTATCTGGTCATAATGGTCGTATTAATTGCCTTTTATATCCACATTATATGCATTCAAGATATGATAAATCACATTTGTTGTCCGGAGGAGCAGATTTTGCAATTTGTTTGTGGGATTTCTATGCAGGAATATTAATCCATAGATTCTGTGTTCATGCTGGTGAAATTATGAGACTGATTGTACCACCTAATACATGTATTAATGTAAGTAATATAATATATTTGTTATATTATGTCCTTAAATATGCAATTTATTTTATTATTTAGCCTAGAATACTGAAATGCATTTGTTCAGTTTCAAGTGATCATTCCGTAACTCTGTTAAGTTTATCAGAACGTAAGTGTGTAGTCTTAGCGTCAAGGCATTTATTTCCGATTGTTACAATTAAATGGCGACCTTTAGACGATTTTATGATTGTCGGGTGTTCAGATGCCACCGTTTATGTGTGGCAAATGGAAACTGGTATTTATTAAAATAAAAATTTTTAATTAGTACTTTTATTTTAATATATACAAATTTTTAAGGTCATCTGGATCGTGTATTGCATGGTATTATTGGTGAGAGAGTCTTACAGGAATGTGATCAAAACTCAACTACAATTAATTCAGTAGACTATGCTTTGTCTAATCCGGCTGTTCATTTTTTTAGAGGATTACGTAATCGTAATATTAATTCAATTAAATGCGCCACACAAGTAAAATTAAATGTTTTAAATGTGTATTATAATTCAAAATTATTTATTCAAATTTTTAGCGTGGATTAAATCATTTACAACATTTAACAAATTCAAACCAAGAAGGTGAAATAGATCACAATAAATCCAGAGCCTCCCCTTTAATGATACAAGGACTGAAGACAAATCTCAATGATCCAGAATGTCATATATTATGTTTTGATATTGAAGCATTAATAGGTAAGTATCATTTAGTTACAAAATTAAATTAAATTTATTTTAAGTTCTTCATTATTATTATTTTAGTACAATTGTTAAATGAAGAATATAGTGTAATGTCTCCAAAAACTATGGAATCCAAAGGTTTAATTAACACAATTGAATATCAAAATATTGCTTCATTAACCCACCCCATTACATCTGACACTCATAAAAAAATTACAGGTATGTAAATATTCAGTTAAATGTTGAGTAATTTCAATAAAATAATTTTATTAAATAATATTTTTTTTACCTAAATGTTTTAATGAAATTACTTAACGGTTTTTGTTTATATATTATTTAATATTACTAATATTTTTAATGAAAAATCTTATGTATTGCTTACCTGAAGACTTTTTTGGTAAAGTTAAGAATAAAGCAGGTAATTTAGAGCTTATTTATTATAAAATTTGTTTAAAATTTTATTTTATTATGTAGTTAAATTATATTTTTCATTTTACAATTGTAGGAATTATACCAAAAAGAAATGATAAATCGGACAATTTATTTACAAAATTTCAATCTGATGGAAATACTTCAAATGATTCAGGTAATATATGATAATAAACTATTTTTATTTAGTAAAATAAAATAAATTATAATATGATTGATAATAAGTAATAATAAGATAATATCAGTCATAGTCAAAAGGTTCACAGTTGCCACTCCAACTGTCAAAATAATGTTAGGTGTTCTTTTAATATTAATTATCTTATATAAAATTTAAATCATTAAAATTTGTCATCATTTATTGGCAAACCGTTACTTTTCTAGCTTAAGTCCTACTTGACTGATCATCATCTCTATGTTTCTGTCCTTGATTAATTATCGTATGCTAATTATTGTTATTATATTGTTAACTATTTGTATTGAAAAATTTCTATCAATGTATATATTTTTAAAATTATGGAAGACTAATTATCAAAATATTCTAGTTATCTAAATCTCAATTTATATATATATATATATATATATAAAAAGACTTAATAAATATATATTTTTATTACTATTTTTTATTACAACAATTATTATTTAAATATTAATTAAGTGTATTTTAATTTTAAATGTTATTAGTTATATAATTTATATTATTATTTCAAGGTTCAAATATTAGTGAAGTATTATGCCATAAATTATCTGGTCGAAATTTAACAATGGAAATTGCTCAACTGTTAATTTCATTATTGTACGCATGGGGTTTAGATTTGGAAATAGACAAAATTTGTGAATCAAAACTTGGTCTATTACATCCAATGAATCTTGTTTCATTCGGTGTTGTATCAAAAGGAGGTTAGAATTCAATGAAATAATATTAAATTATATAAAATATTTATATTTATTTTATAATTTTGTTAATGATGTTTAGGATTTATGAGTTTATTTTTACCAACATGGCCAGGTAATATTGAATTTGAAGATAATCTAGTTCAATCTAGCAAAGGTGTAGAATTAGTAAGTCTAGAATTACTGACTAAACTTTTCACATCAAGAACTCGCTGGGAAGTTAGTACTACAGTTACCAGTCAACATTTATTGGCAATAGCATCAATTACAGACACTCTGATGTCTATAAATTTACCTTGTTCTATTGAAAATACTTTTTCAAGGTAATATAATATAATATATATATATATATATATATATATATATATAAGATTTATAAAGATTTAAATTGATATAAAATTGATAACTGATATTTTCTAATATTCGGGAAATACCTTAAACAAAGTATAAGTATGCTTCATTAATTTTTTTAGTTTTTCTATTAATTTTTACTGTAAAAGAATTGAGAAATTAAGTAAATTACTTGTATGGATCCAAGATTTTTGTTTGAACTAAAAATATCAACTTTAAACAGCTATAAAAAAAAAATTGAGACTTGGGATTTTTCTAATATTTTGATATGATTTTAAGTAATATTTAAGTATACTTCAGTATAATTTTCAGACCTTAAAATCCAAAACTGCCAACTTTATCAAACATTATATACATAAATAACAAGAATTTTACACAATATTCAAAGTCTTATATTTTGTTGAAAAGTTAACCAACGGTTCCAAAATTGTATTACATATATAAAGGATCTATGTGAACTTCCAATTACATTTTTATGTCTCTAACTTCAAAATTGTTCGAGCTATCGTGAAATATTGAAATCAAATTATCGAATTTCAGTTTTCTTGAAAAATGCTGTTTTTTCTATAGCATAGGGTCAATTTTGAGTTATATATAATATATTATAATTATTTCACGCGTTTTTTGACAGTATATCATAGTACATACTTGTGACATTATTCTAGTTTATTAGTTAGGTATATCATTTTATTACCTATAGTAAACAAATTTTATACCATTCATCAATTATTATTATAGGAGTTTTATTATTATACTGCCATTGCCTTTAAATTTAATAATAAATTCATAAATGAATTGATATATTTGGACTTCTTATCTTTTAGCAGCACTTGTTCCTATTATCATTGACTATATATAGTATAAATACGCCACTGTATAGAAAGATGTGTTATACTGTTTTTAGTAAAAATAACAATAGATAGCCATAAGATGGTAATAAACTAATAAATAATATTATAATGTTGTTTTATTTACTACTTAATCCCCCCCCCCCCATAACACACAAAGAAATGTGAATACTTCTTAAAAATACAATTTATTCACAAATCTGACTATACATTATTTTTATTTTAACAAAAATAATAAAATTATCCATGAATTTTATGGGATCAACTTATGATAATATTATGAAAAATAAAAAGTTAAAAAATACGAGCTAATACCCCTGCCGCATAGGATACATGTGTGCAAATCATAGTGTTTAATTTTAATTAGAATTTAAATGCAATGATAAACCATTGCATTCAAAAAACGATTCTGAGCGAAGTTCAGTCTGATAATGTAGGAAGTGATTAAAATTTTGATTATTTTTATGAAATATTTAAAACACAAAATGTTTTCACACATAAATAACACCCTATAAAATTTTCTAGACTCTAACTTCAAAATTGCCCGAGTTATCGCAATTTTGAAGTTAGAGACTTGAAAATATTTTTGGGTGTTAATATAACTAGTATATATATATGTGGTAAAATTTTGGGACCGTAACGTTAATTTTTCTAGAAAATATAATAGGACTGAATATTACGTAAAATTTTAGTTTTTTTGTATATAATATTTGATAAAATTAGCAGTTTTGGGTTTTAAGGTGTGAAAATTCTACTGAAGTATACTTACATATTACTTAACATAATATCCAAATATTAGAAAAATTCCAAGTCTCATTTTTTTTTTTTTTTTGTAGCTGTTTAAAGTATAAAAAAAGCAAGGGAAGGGATATACAGGTGTATATAAGTTAGTGTTGAATTTTGGTTACAATTTGAATGCAATGATAAATCATTGTAATCAAAAAACAAGTCTGAGCAAAGTACTGTTAGATTTGGGTATTTAGATCAATCATTTAGGGGTTTTATGATAAATTATTTATATTGAATGTAGAGACAGTTAAATGTAAACATTTTAATCGGTACATTTATTATCTGATGAACTTTGCTCAAAATCGTTTTCACGAATGTAATGATTTATCATTGCATTCAAATGTTATTAATATATTGTATAGGTATAAAAATATGTGTTGTAAAAATTGATCTTCTTTTATAAAATGAATATGTTTTTTTTTTTATGTATATGTGAGTTTTAACCATTTCGTTTTATATTAAATTTGTTCTTCATAACGAGGAAGGTTTATTTAAATTTTTATGGTTCACATTTAAATATTTTGGCCTCTATTTATCTTAAAAAATATTCTGGCCCTGCTACTAATGTAACCTATAATTTAAAATGCATTATTATATTTAGTATTTTGTTCTAAGGATGTTTTCACTAAAAATATTATAACATAATGTAAATATTTAATTAAAGAAACAATTCTTGTTCTAGGCAAATGTCTGTTAAAAGTCATTCAGAAGATGAAAATAACAAATCTAATTCACTGGTTTCTTCAATTATAAATGGATGGACACAACTCAAATTATTACATTGTAAATTACCAGAAAAAATCATTAATAATGGTTCAAAAAATTTCAAAAGTATTCAAATTGAAATATTAGCTAACTATTGGCAACATCATGTATTAAAAGTAAATATCAATTCAGATTAATTACTATATGTACATTATCCTATTTATAAACATGTAAATATAGGTACGCACTGCAGCTCAAGAATTACTGTTGATTGAATTACAAAGGATTGGGCCAAACGGTCGTAAATCTTTAATTGAATATTGGGTGAATTACTTACCAGTACAAAATAACAAAACTACAACTAACACTTGTAATATACCTAATTTAAATACTAATGTAAGTTGCTAAAATTATTATCCAAATTTAAGTACTTAAATATTTAACTATAGTCCGCACAATGAAAACTGGCTGGTTTCTTGCCGCTGTGATGTTTACACAATAGACGCACGGCATGTGTTTTTATGCGATACTGAAAACCAGTTAGAACTGGAATGTATTGTGGACAAATAAATTTAAAAAACCTCGGCAAATAGTTTAATGACCACTTATTGAAAATTGCTACTAGAGTCGCGCCAGTCACCGGCCAGTTTTCATTGCGCGGACTATAAATATATACATGTTAAAATATGTTCCTATGAGATAAATATATATTCATATATTTAATAATAGGAAAATCCAGAATCATCTTTTAACATTGGTTCAGATATGCATATTTATGAAGAAAAAGGTTAATAGATTTCTTAAATTTTAATAAATATAAATATATTATATAAAATTATAAACTATATTTTTTGTTATAGATTTATGTGTAAAAAAACCATCCTCTATAAGTGAATTACGTCGAAAACAAGCAACTGCTATAATTTTAATGGCTGTGATAGGATCTGAATTTGGTCTAGAAATCAATACCACTTCAGACAATACAATTAAATCTAATCCAACGCCTGAAATGGCTTGTAAAAGAAAAACTTCCATTAAAGATTTTGAAATGGGAAATAATAATTTATCAAGATTAACAAGTAAATACATTTTTATTATACAATTCTAATAATAAATATATGATTAATATAATTGTAAAATTTATTAGGTTTAGCTTTGACACAATTACTTTCAACTCCACCTTCTAAATTTCCATCTAATAATTTATGTAAAGCTGCAGTTGATCTCATAGGCCGAGGCTTTGCTGTATGGGAACCACATATAAATGTTAGTAAGGTTATATTAGGAATTTTAGAATTGAGTTGTGACAATGATAAATTTTTCCCAAGGTTGGTCTAATAATATATTATATATTTTAAATTATCAAATTTAATATATAACTTAACAATTTTTTTCATGTTATATTAGTATGTTGTATGGTTTACCATTGACACCATCTGCCGATTCCTACAGAACAGCAAGAAATGCATTAATTAATATAGCAAATGTCCGTCCGGCAGTATTCATAACCACAATTGCTAGAGAAGTATGATAAATTTTATTGTATTTATATTATTAATTGCAAATTAAATAATAAATTATATTAAACATATTGTTTTTAGGTTACACGTTATAATAGTATGCAACAAAATACACAGGCTATGAATATATCTCTTAGTAATTCAGTTTTGCACCGTGCTAAACCAGAAATATTATTAATTATAGATCATTTAATTAATAAATTACATTTTGATATTACAGAATTATTGGTTCAGGTATATTGAAAAACATGACATTATTATAATATTTACTTGGAAATTATTAATTAAAGAAAATATTTTAATTAGGTAATGGACATAATATTACATTGTGTTGATCCGAGTCAATTGAAAGTGCGCCCTCTTTCAGATATATCACCTATTATAAATAAATTTAGTCAAGTCACACACTGTACAACATCTAGGCGTATTGCTGTTGGTACTAAAGTTGGTACAATTGCTTTATATGAATTGAGATCTTCCAAATGCCAGGTTTAATGAATCTTTTAATTAACCATATATTAATTTTTTTTAATTTAAATAATTAAATGTATTTAATTCAAATAACTAATTGTATTTCATTTTATAGATTATTAATGCACACAGTGCACCTATAAATGTCTGTGAATTTTCTCCGGATGGAAAATTCCTTGTATCATACAGTGCAGAAGAAAATAAATTATCATTTTGGCAAACTTCGACTGGAATTTTTGGATTGGGTAATAGTCAAACAAAATGTGCTAAATCATATACTACTCAAATACAAGACAATTCACGTTCTAATCAAAATCGTCAAATAAAATTACATTGGGTTAGTAATCGTAGTGTCAGATTTATGTCTGAAGGATTAGAAACTAATTTTTTTATTTAAATGTATACACAATAAAAAATACTTATATTAAGTTTATATTATAAAAGTGAGTTAAATTGTAAAAGATTTAAATTTGTTTTCTTATTATAAGTATTGTATGTCTTTATTCCATGAATTGTTATTATATTTATAATTTATATATATTTAATTGAAAGACTACATTACTTGTATTCATTTATTAAGATTTTGGTTATAATATTAATATATTAAATAGTAATATGTAATGTAGTTTTTCAAATATATTCACTACAATAATTTAAAATATTATTATTGATGCTTAAACAAAATGTTACCATTTTATAAGTTATATAAATAATACCAATTACATTTTAAAATGAATTGAATATAAAAATTTATAAATTAAAAGCTACCCTGAAATTTTTAAAAATATATTACAAAATAAATATTATTGTATGTACAATTTATTTTTTAAATTATTCATGTAGTTAAATAAAACGAAAACACTTTAAACAATTACATAACATTACTTACTTTTTAAAAAATACACCTATATTTTTCACATAAATTAATAAATACATATATTTATTCATATTACTATACTTACTAAATTTATCTGTAATAGTTTTCAAAATAAACCATCATCATTCATTACATTAAGATTTTTGAAATATTAACAAGTATTCAGATAAATATTTTTAAAAATAATTGAAAAAATGTCTATAAAATTAGAAAAACTGATTTAATTTCTATACCTAAACATATTATATCATATGTTAAATTATAAAAAATCTAAAGTTATAACTTATAAGGGCATTGGATACCACCTTGTAATTTAGTCACTTTGGACCAAAAAGCCAGACAAAATTAAAGACACTTATAATATAATAATCCAATTAAGATTCTGTAAAAAAATTGAAAATCGTTGATTACTTTTCTATGACTTCTAGGAAGCAGAAATTAAATATTTCAAATATTTCAATTAATTAAATTAAAAACATAATTTATATTATTATAATTACTAAAATATAATTTTGAAATTTCGGTGATAATAAATGTTTATATCAAAAATTTACTTCCTAGAAACATAGTAAATAATTCAATAAATTTATTACTTTTTACAGAAAAAAATCTTTGATTTTAATATGCAAAATTTTATCTAGCTCTATGGTCTTTAAAGATATAAAGTAACAAAATAAATTTTTAGTTCATAATAATTAATGTACTTGTGCGTGCGGGTGTGAGAATACCTGTATGAACAGTTAATTCTCTTAAAATAGTTTTATTTCCGGTTTCACTGTAATAATTATTTATTACTAACACTATTTAAAAAATAAGTTAAAACAAAATATTCCCAAACAATACTCCATAAATACTGTGTGTATCCAATGCAGATATTTTATATGATATAAAGCATGGGTTCTCAACCTTTTGATATCCATATCCCCTTTCAAACTGTTTTATGAGTTCACACCCCACCTCCTTATTACTATAATAATGATGTATGCATAATATTTATATGTAAACTATATTTTAATGTTGGTTATTGGATTAATATATTATAATATTTCGTTGAAGTTTTTTTTAATATTAAACGAATGCCCCTGTAATTTTGTTTTGCTCCCCAGGTTGAGAACCTGTGATATAAAGAATTTTTGGTAAAAAAAAATTATATCCATAAAATATTTCTTATTTAATCGATTTAAAATTTGTATAATTGAATAATAATTTATTAAAAATAAGTTTTGTACGCCAGAATCATATTATAAATGAATTGGTTTTATTTATTTTTAATTAGTCATAGCTTATAGTTATTATAGTGTTATTAGTGATATATTATTAGTATACTTATGAAGTAAATAAGTAATGTAGTAATTGTTATGAGAAAATTTAGATTAAAAAATATTATCACAATATAAAATAATCGCAATGTTATAAAATTATAATAAATAGTAATTATTATTGAAATTTGTTTTTTCTGTTATAGTGTATTATAAAATGTTATGTTTTATAATAAAAATTAATAATTATTTACATACGTACATACATATATTTACAGGCGTGTCTGAAGATCACTTTTACTACCTGAAATAATTCTCTGATTTTTATGAACATAATGTTTCCAGTTGGAAAGTGGATGTAATTGGTATACTTTATTTAGTTCATTTTACGTATTTCTCATGACCCTATGCGTTAGAAAAAGCGAAAAAACGGCAATACATTAATCAATACCTACATTACCTGACTGAACTTCGCTCAGAATCGTTTTTTCTAATGCAATCATTGCATTCAAATTCTATTTAAAATTAAATACTATGATTTGCACACCTATATCCCTGCAACAGGATAGTATCAGCTAGTCTTTTAAATTTTAAATTTGTAAATATTAAATAAATGAAGTAGGTATAGTAAATTAATAAGAATAACATTTTGTCAACGAATTAACATAATAGAAAAATGTATCTTATGGAAATTTAATTTATTTTCCTTCTTTACACCTGTACCTATATCCTTACCACAGCGATTTCTGCTCTTCTTTTTTTTTTTTTTTTTTTTTTTTATTCAAACGAGAGAAACAATCGTTAGGGCTATTAATCGCTCAGATTTTTAATTTTGAACACTCGGTGTTGGCTTAACAATTTTACGATTCAATTTTTTTTTTTTTTTATACGAAAACTACGTCATAAAACAATGAAAATATTAAAAATCGGACTGTAGTAACTATGGTAACTATTATAGTTATAGAGATACAATTTTTGCATATTTTACGGATAGAACCATAGAACGAATCGTACGTCACCTAGCGGTCATAATATTGGTCGTATATTGGCTATATTTAGAAATATACACTCGCACTCTACCGTGTGACGGTTTTGGTCGAGCCGTACATTTATATACGACCGATACACGTGTTTAGGACGTGGTAACCGAGTCGAATTGATTACGATCGTTCCCTCGATGCCGTGGCCGAGTTGTTGGCCTCGGTGTTAGTGACGTCGTTACAGCTTGGCTACCGCTGATATTTTTTTATTCAATACTACCACAGATCCTAGCACTCGCCAAAACTTTTTCCTTCCCTGCCACGAGATTCTATTTGAGATCTCAGAATTAAAAATTGATCACTCTTTATGGCATTCATTTATGAGGATTTTTTCAGTAGGTATTATAGTTAAATAAATTAATTTAAAAAAAAATAAATAAATAATAATAAATAATATGAATTAAAATATCGATTTTCGTGGCGTTTTATCGAAAAATTTTCATTATTTGACTAATAATATTACGTTTTTTCTACTAACTATATTTAGTCTATATTGAAAATCTTTTAAAAAATATATTCGGTGTTTGATTTGGAGTAAAAGAAAAAGGGGAACTATCAGACTTTCAAAAAAATTAGCGTCCCCCTAATATGCTTAAGTATAGGTACCTACATGTAATATCATAGGGGATTTAATAATTAGTAGGGCTACGTTCAAAAAACTAAAAAAATAGATGGGTACTCCGTCCCCTCCGCGTACCCCTCCCCAAATCAAACATTGAATATACTTTTTCATTGATTAAATAAGTTTACACTCGTGATGCCGATAAAAATCCGAGACGTGTGTTATATTCAATTTTTTACAATGATCATAATATTATTATAACACCTCGTATATTCAAGTAGGTAGTTGTTTATATTTTTTAATAATCGTACGAATAAATTGTAATTATCATTGTATAATATATTATTAATTTATTATCAAATTATTAATTATTTTATCTATATATTTTTTGAAGTGCCCTCCCCGTAGATAATTTCTAAATACGCTCCCGATCACCTATTTATATATATATATATATTATATTTATTAGCTTTTCGCGGGCAACAATAATATAAAATGCGTTTTTCGAAACTTCTTAATTTGAGCCGTTTAAAAAAAAAAAATAATAATAATAATAACAATATCATATTTTTGTAACGAGTATACAAGAGAGAGTTTTATAGATCGTCAGACGGACCCTCGAGCACAACGCCGGGCAAGAGTTCGGTCCTCGTGGATTTGGACTGCAGTTTCCCGTTGGACGCATAATTTTTGTGGTGGCCGTTCTGTCCGTTCTGTCTTGTTTGGTTGTGTCTGGCAAATTTGTCTGACGTTACGCCGAACGTGTCCGCCGAATACTTCACGCTCCGTTCCTCCATTGACGGACGTTTGTAATTCGTCTTTCTCAAAATCGCCTGCGAACGCCATATCAAAACATGTGAGTATTATTTTACTCGTTTATATTATTATGTTATAATATTTAGGGCTGAAAACAATACCTAACCTAACCTAGCCTAACCTAACCCAGGTCCGTAGCAAGGGGTTATAGCGCCCCTGGCAAAGATTTAAATTTGCGCCCCAAAATGTATACCTTATTTTTCTTATATAATATTATCATAAAAATAAAATCATTGAACTATTAAACAATTAAAAACAAATAGAAACAATAATATATAAAGTTTTTATTTATTAAATATATATTAATTAATTTTATAACCAATTAATTATTTAAAAAATGTACATAATATTAAAATTGCACTTTTCTGGCCTTAATATCAGCAAAATCATCTATGACATCATCAAATGATAATTGATCAACTAGATCTTTCTCGATTGATAATATATAGACATAAGTTAGACGACTTTGTCCTATTGTTGAACGTAAATAATTCTTTATAATTTTTAGCTTACTAAAACTTAATTAATAAAATACTATAAACTATAATTTTAGATTCTGAGCGAAGCGAAGAATGTATTGGTTTTACAATGATGTGTGATTTTTTTTTTTTTTTTTTTATTCTGAAGACATTTTTACTACCAGAAATAATGCTCCGATTATCACGAATAGGATATGTTTCCGGTAGCAAAGTGGATCTAGTTGGTACTTTATTTAGGTCATTTTTCGAATTTCTCAAAATTGACCCTATGCGGTAGAAAAAACTTCGAAAAAATGACGAAAAACGACATTTTTCACGAAAAATGAAATTTTGACGAATTCAATTTCTATATTTCTCGATAACTTAGGCAATTTTTAAGATAGAAACCTGAAAATTTTTTTGGGTCTTCACATAGCTATTATATATATGTGGTAAAATTTTGGAACCGTTTTTTAAATTTTTCTACAAAATATTGGACATTGAATATTTCGTAAAATTATCGTTTATACGTATATAATGTTTGATAAAATTGTCAATTTTTGGTATTAAGGTCTGAAAATTTTACTGAAGTATACTTACATATTAATTAACATCATACTAAATCTCAATTTTTTTTGATAGCTGTTTTAATTTGATATTTTTAGTTCAAACGAAAATTATAATCTGACTGAACTTCGCTCAGAATCGTTTTTTCGAATGCAATGGTTTATCATTGCATTCAAATTATAATTAAAATTAAACGCTATGGTTTGCACACCTGTATCCTGTACGGCAGGAGTATCAGCTCATCTTTTTATTTTTATGTTAAAATAAATGTTTTTTTGAATAAATCCTAATAAAAATTTATTTACAATTTATGTACCGTGAAAATTTATAAATTGACCAAGTGTGCCGTCAAGTAAAAAAGGTTGGGAATCCCTGCTACAGGTATATAAATATAATAAATTATAAATTTATTGTGTTGTTACTCTTTGGTTTGTGTATATGACATAACCCTGGTAAATAAAAATTATTCTTATCGTTTTATCACTATTTACTTCACTTATCATTGCTATGAGTTTATACCAAAAGTAATTGCGCTTTCCATGGTATATAAAAACCATAGACCTTAAAAACCAAATTCAACCACTGTATTATGTACAAGGTACAAGTGTATAACTAAACGAAGACTAAAACAATTTTAAAATTATTGATCGTAATAAATTAATAATAATATATTATCGCTCACAATTATAATTTATTGACTGTTTTTATATAAATAATATTAATTTATCAGTTATAGAAAATGTATTCATATTTTGTGTTCGTGTCATTGTATTATATAATATATTACATACACTTTTCGAAACGTCAATATAAAAATTGTTTTACGTTTTTAATTGTTCGAAAATGCAATAAATTACGAAAGTATGGCACGCGTTATTCCATTAAAAAATTAAAATATATTCAAATTCAAAAATGTAATAAATTATTTACATAACAATCAGACGTATTACTTGAAAATTGTACGGAGGGTCGTTTTCGTCATTTTCGTAAGTTGTCTTGAACTGTTTTCCTTTCGAATGGAGTTCGTGAATCGGATTTGATCTATCGGTCGGTCTAAAAACAAAATTTTTTTTATATTTATAAGGTAGGTATATGTATATCGCAACGAATAAATATATAATTTGTATAAAAACTATAAAAACGTGTATACTTAATACTTATAGAATTTACAAAAATTTGTTTCAAATATAAAAATAATTGAGTGAATTATTTTTTTTCGAGTATCAATCGTTTTTACCAAAAATATTTTAATCGGGTTAATTGCGTTATTAATACATATTAAAAAAATCGACGACTTAACGATTGTATGAATTAAGTTTCGACGATATTTTTTAATAAAATAATATAGTTAGGTACTTTCAAAATTACACAAGTTTTATTTAGAGCTAAACTATATATAATAATTATTAACTTTTAACAACTAACTGCATACAGTGGCGTATCCAGGGGGTGTTTGGGGGTTGTAACCCCCCCCCTGAAAATTGGTAAATATATAAATAATATTAATATCTCGTAGATAATAAAATATACCTAATTTTTTTTTTATTGTTTTTAAGTATGAAGACACTTTTACTATCCGAAATAGCATATTTTTCCAGTTGGAAAGTGAAAGTAGTTGTTACTTTATTTAGGTCATTTTTCGAATTTCTCATAATTGACCCTAAGAGGAAGAAAAAACGACGAAAAAACTGCATTTTTCAAGAAAATTGAGATTTTGACGAATATTCGTTTTCAATATTTCACGATAACTCGGGCAATATTTAAGATAGAGACTTGAAAATTTGAATAGTTGTTTATATTGGTATATATGTGTGGTAAAATTTTTGAACCGTTACGTTAATTTTTCTACAAAATATAGGACCTTGAATATTTTGTAAAATTCTCGTTTTTATGTATACCTATAATGTTTGAAAAATTGGAAATTTTGAGTATTAAGCATTAAGGTCTAAAGACCTGGTATACTGAAGTATTACTTGAAGTATTACTTAATATTTTATTAAAATATTAGAAAAATAGTCTCAATTTTTTTTTTATAGCTGTTTAAAGTTGATATTTTTAATTTTTTTCTTTTTTATTTTTAGTTTTATGTCTGAAGACACTATTACTTTTACTATCCGAAATAATGCTTCGATTTTTACGAATAGCAAATATTTTCGGTTGGAAAGTGGATTTTTGGTACTTTATTTAGGTAATTTTTCGAATTTTTCAAAATTGCCCTATGCGTTAGAAAAAACAACAAAAAAATAACGAAAAAATGGTAATATATTAATCAATATCTACATTATCTGACTGAATTTCGCTCAGAATCGTTTTTTTCGAATGCAATGGTTCATCATTGCATTCAATTCTAATTAAAATTAAACACTACAATTTTCACACCTATATCCCTGCGGCAGAAGTATCCCTTCCCTTTTTATTTCTATAATTAGCATAATAAATAATAACAATAAAAACAAACAAAATTAAAAATTATTTAATGTGTTAAATTTTTTTAACCTCCCCCCCCAAAAAAAAAAAATCCTGAATACGCCACTGACCGCATATAATAATTTATAATAAAAATAATATATAAATATATATAAAAAAAATATTGGTGAATTACTGCGTGCGACATTAAAATGTAAAATCGATTTAAATATATTTGAACATATATTTTTGAATACAATTATTTCTTTTTTTATTTTAGATATAATAAATTAATAAGTACACGAACTTGTTTCCGTTTGCGGGTCTGTTATTCGCAAAATTCGTAGTTTTCGAATTATTGTTACTATCATCTTGTTTCTTGCCGTTATAAAATCGATTGTCGGTCGCCGGCCGAATCATTGATATTTTCTCGTCTTTTATACGCGGCGTATAATTGTTATTTTGTTTGTAATCTCGCTGCGGGCTAGGAAGTTCTCTGGAGTTTGCGTTCTGCGGACGACAATAATGATGATTATTGGTGTCGGCGAATCGTACCACTTCCTCGTTGTTAACTTGTACGCCTTGGTCTATATATATATATATATATTTGTATGCGGTATTTTAAAAAAATCACAAAGAGTATAATAATATATTAATATTTTTGATTTTCGTTGCGTCTATTTGGATTCGTCAGACATGTATATAAATTATTATTCGGTTAATACCTATATATAACCATCAGGTATATAGCAAAAACAACGATCGAATAAAAAATTATCTTACCCCGAACTTGGAATTTGTGTTTTAAAATTTTATAGGCGGTGCGAGCTTCCGGCAAACGGTTCAGAGCAGAATCCCAATTTCCATCGTCCGCGTCGCTGCAGCTGTTAGATTAAAATGTGTCTTATTATATAATTACCCGCCAAAATTGTGCGAGGACGGGGGCGTACACACGGGAGTGATATGGGGGATAAATCCCCCTCCCCCCATAACTTTTTTCAAATATAAATCATACGATATAATAATTACAAATTAAAATATTAAAATAGGTATTAAAAATGAAAAAAAAAATTGTAGTTTTTTCAGTAATTATGACAGCCGTTGATTATATATAATCTGTGACAGCAGTACAGCACAATAGATAATCTATACCTATTTTAAAAATTATTATCTCAGTAATTATTTTCAATTCAATTAAAGTATTAACAGGATATCTAATCGGCAATCGCTATTCGTTTTACATTCATTTTTACATTATTAATTGTCGTCATAAGGTATAAATTTGTTATTTCGAAAATTATGAACTTTTTTTCTTGAAATTGGATAAAAAAAAAAAAAAAATGATTTGGCAAAAAACAGAGAAAATTAAATATATTACTATGAAATATTTATATAATAATTATTACTATATTAGTTGTATTTAATTAAAAAAATTAATTTTAATTAATTTGTTTTTTATTATATTAAATAAAATATATTTATATGTCTACACAAAATCAAACAAAAGTTTAATTTTACGATCTCTCCTCCTCCCATAAAAAAATCGTGTGTACTCCTTTGTGAGAGTGTGACGACGAATTTATGCGTTTACATTAAATAAAATATATATATAAAATAAAAAAATTACATTTTTTTAAGACTACAATTGGCTATCTTAAAATTTTAACTGATATGAAAACATAGATTTTATTTTATTTATTATTTTGGTTTTAAGCAAACAAAAAAAAAAAAAAAAATTATAATAATGAAAAATGTGACTTGTATAGGTATATATTACTAAGTTGCAGAAAATCAGATATTAAAAATATGTAATAGATCAAAAGTTATTGGGGATGTGGACAAACATGATGAGACACCCTGTATATATAGTATTACGCGAGTTTTAAGGGTGTCTATATAATATATATCTTCGAAAAAGATGATTTATGAATATTATTTTTCACATATACTCGTATATACGCGTAAAATAAAATATATTATGATAAAATTATACAATTACTTATCGTCCATCGTTAGGTTTTTCGGAACGACCGTCGTGTCTGTTTGATTCAACCGGAACGGCATTTTATACAAATAACATTTTCTGCTTCCCAAAAATTCGTTCACGGCCGTCGTGGTCATCACGTTTTCCAACACGACCGGCTGGTGGTTCATGTTGTTCAATTTGTAAATAACGTGTTGATTGTACATGTGCACCTATAATATACAGGGTGATTAGAACTTTGAATTATATTAATTTATTAAAAGAATTAATAAGAATTCTTTCGCCTCGGTGTATGCGAAACAAAGAAAAGTAATATAATCAGTTTCGGTGTAGGTACATGTAGATAAACTATAAATTTTTAGAAATAAAAAAAAAATGTTTTTAAATGCTTCTATTAGAACAAGTTTGACGTTTTATTGTTTTAAAATCAAAAGGGCGGGGAAATATTTTTTTTTTTGTTATGAAATGAAATTCCACATAAAAAACAACGTGCGGAAATAACAACATTACAATCAATTGTAGGTACCTATTATATAATATTCCTGCACAATTTTTGTAACATGAAATTTTGATCAGTCGTCAGTCTACAGTCGTATTAAGGTCATAGTCGTTTTCTTTCAAAATTTTAAAAGTTGTTTTCATTAAAACTTGAATTTGAACATAAAAGTGTATAGTTTTTAATTTTTAATATCTATAATTAGTATTTTAGCATATGAATAATCATCATTCCTATATCTAAAATAACGTCTTTTATATCGTTTTTTATATTATTATTAGGTATATTTATTTTTTTATACGTTAACTACATTATAATGATTAATAATATATTATTATTATTATTATTCAATGTACTTGTAACGAAAAGTATACTACGTCTTGAAGTTTGTTCGCACGATCTAAAAGTATAACTTGATAAATCGATCTTCCCTTCCATTTGTTACAAAACTTTTTTAATATTTGTTGAGATGCAGGATCAATATTGTCTAAAAAAATTAACAATAACTATAATAACACGAAAATTATTATAATTAATATAAATTGGTATACGAGTATAATTTACCATTAATCGATGAATTGGCTTTGTTTCGTATTTGATATCCTCTATAATCTAAAATCAATATTTATAATATAATATTAACTAATATGGAAATAATTTAAATTCAATTTATTAAGAAAAAAATATACGCCAATCTTAAAAATATATATGTACAATACAATTATAGCTTATAGGTAAATAAATTGAAAATGTAATAATTAAATTTATTTGAAAAAAACTGATCATCAGCGTAACTCCAACTTTCATTGATTTTTTATGTATACTCGTATATATATTATTATATATAAAACAATAATATTATAAATATAAGACTTGTAAATAAATATTTATATAGATATTTGTATTTCATAAATTATATTAAACGAATAAGATATACGTATCTTAAAAATATTTTTTTTAATATTAATATTATATTATATATATATATATATATATTTAATTTCGTTATCCTTATATAATTGTATTAATTAACATTTTATCAATGACGCTGATAAAATTGGATTATCTAAAACGGAAATGACTTTTTGTCATTTGAGAAATTATTATAATAATATAGGCTATGGATGATTATATATTAGCTATTATATAATATTATAATACGTATCGCACATTGTATCGTACTCACGTTTTTGTAGGACCAACGCAGCTTCTTCTTGAGATTTAGTGTGTACCAATCGATTTTTTAAAGCTAAAAAAAAAAAAAAAAAAAAACAGGATTTAAAAATTAAAAATACATATTATTAATCAGCCATCATAAAAATAAAATAAAAATATACACGTATAGGATATGATAATATATTCCGTATATCCCGTTAATTTATAATAAATAAATAAATAATAGTATAATGCTAGTTGTAATCTAATTAAAATAATATAATAGGAACGAATAAAATGATAAAATAAATATTATATATATTTACATAACGCATTATTATACATATTCTACTATAATATAATATTACAAAATATGTAACAAATAATTATTTTTTTAATAATTATTTCAAATTTTAACAATAATACAATATATTACATTCAAATCTATTATTATTATTATTTTAATACAGATATAATAACGCATACAATTTACACATTCATTATGTAATAGTTTTTGAAAATATATTATATAATATTATAGTGAACTACAAAAACATTATTTTTTAATGAATTCAAATTGCACGTATAATTATTAAAACAATGAAGGAATGGAGTTTTAAAAAGCTATATTATAATGCTTTCTCGATCGTAATAGTATATAAAAATATTATTGATAATATCAAACGAATATTGTGGGGAAAAAATGAATCTAACATAATACGCATAAAATATTATAACGTATTATATTATAATAATTAAAATTTAAACCTTTACATAGGTAATATTATAATCGAAATAAATCATTTATCATTAATTTTAAATAAAACCACAATTATCGTACGAATTATTAGTGTATACTGTAAATTATAACGTTGTATGGAGTTGAAATCAAACATAATTATAGACGTAATTAATATAATTAAAAATTTAATTAATAATTTAATTATAATAATTAAACGTATTACGATTGTGAGCGAATTATTACGAATGCAAACGATTGTAAGCGAATTATTTTAGCCTCGAGCGTGATATAATCGCGATAATAATATTATAATATTGGAAAATTATAAAACGATAAAATATTATTATAATATTGTCACGCGACGAGGTGGGAAAAAACGTGTGGAGACTAAAGATTCGTAAAATATTTTTAAAAAAAGGTTATAGATATAATATACGGTCAGTCTTACCTCTTACAGGGTTAGGGTGTATATACCTGTATAATATATATACGTATTTACAACACAAATCGTCTACAATCGATATCGTTTAATTTATTACAGGTAGGTCGTAGGTATATATATAAAATATAATAGACGATTATTCGAATAATATACGTAGGTATAACATTATGCGTTTATATATACATTGGTCATGGTTAGAAATTTATATTATACATTTTGATAATTATTGATAATATAACGATTAAAAATATATATTTTGATTCTAAACGAATAATTGTGATTTATATAATGTATAGAAACGTATATATAAAAAAAAAATATATGTATATTGTTTATTAATTAGAATATTAATTATAATATATTTTATTGTCGACGAGAAACGTGTATTTTTATGTTTTTTTTCTTTATTTTTTTTTTTTTTTTATCAGATCCGTTGATAATCTTATTCGGCGTCGTATGTAACAGCGAGCAAAATATAATAAATTATTATACGGACTATATAATGTATAAAGACATGTGTTTACTCTATACAATAATAATATAATATTGTCGTACACTCGTTATATAATTCATAGGTATTTCCATTTTTCGTGAACAATTTTTATCAATCGAAATCTGAGATACCGGAAACGTGACCGCGCGTAATAATATTATATTATAAATTATAATAATTTTCGTATTGAACGATTTTTTTTTTTTGTCCGGAAGACTTTTTTGTATAAAATCGAACTTTTCATATTTTCCTTTAACGAACAGTGGAATATTATGTACCTATACCATATACCATGTAACCGTTGAATATGAGTGTAACGAACGAGATGAAATATCTATCTGAAACGTTTATATTAATGTAATTATTAATGATATTATATCGAATATATTATTATAATTATATAAACACCGAAAACGACCGAAAAGATCGAGAAAGCAAAAATTAAAAAAACAAAAACAAAACAATAACAAAAAAATGCGTCTACAACACAATAACGTATACGTTTACAACGTGTATATAAAATATTAAAACAACAAATTACCGAATTAAAAATGTATTTATTTGTGTGTAATACTGACCTATATTATGATAGGAGTACATTTCGTTGCCCATTTCCGCGTGCGTCGGTGACGGTATCATTGCTTGTATATACTCCGGAACTTGTGAAATCGAATTTCGTGCAAGACGTTATCACATTATTATATGGGTATAATAATTATTAATATAATATCGAATATAATTATTATCGATTTTACATCAATATATCAACGTGTCGTTTTTGCACGTCCGCGAGCTAAATAATTTTATATTATTTATTATATCTATTAGGTATAATATATCGTTTTGTGTTGCCGACGTAAATGGTTCTCAGATTTCGAATATATACTCGTATAATTGAATTAATTATAATATGGCTGCATACGAATTGCGTCCGAAAAAAAAATTGTATATTGTTCCACATCCGAATTGCGTCCGCGATATTTTCGTGACAGGTCCGAATTGCGTCCATGATTTTTCCGTAAAGTATCTGCATTGCGTCCGTGGTTTTCACGTCCGAGTGTATGCATGGTTTCTATTTTTATTGTAAATACTCGTATTTAATGGGAAAAATATTTTATGTATAATATTATATTAATGTCTGGGAATACCGTAATATTATATCGAGATTATCAATACATTACCCATCGAACGATATAGGTAACCAAAATTGTTGGAAATTAATTCTCTACATCAGTGTAGTGAGTGACGCTTTACTATTAGATACTAACTTTAACACGATTTTCAAATTATTAATTTAACACTATAATGGAAAATATTGAATTATCACAAATGGTTAGTGAAAATAATAAAAAATTATACATTATAAATGATTATAAATTTATTATTAAATTATTTTTATTATTATTATTTATTATTTATTTTTTATTTTTTATTTTTTATTTTAATTTTATTTAACATAATAACGTGAAAATATCACGCACACAAATCGGATTTGTCGTTAAGAATACGCGGACGCAATTCGGACCCGTCACAAAAATATCGCGGACGCAATTCGAATCTGTCGTTGAAAACGCGCGGACGCAACTCGAACAAAATACAGTTTTCGGACGCAATTCGGAGAGTAACTATGTATAGGTCTCAGAACTAGGGGGTTAGAGCCCCAGCTGTGTTTTCTCTCATAAAATTTTCGACTAACCCTCCTATAGTCTCATCTTCCATATGTATAGGAAAGTCTTTGAGTTAACATATATTGCCCGAAATATTAAAATTGATTTTTTCGTCAAGATTTTTGTTTTCGTGAAAAATGCCGTATTTTAATAATTTTTTTTTTTTTTGGTAGTTTTTCCTATCTCAGAGCTTAATTTTAAAGAATTCAAATAAAAATGACCTATATAAAATACCTAACAACTAGATAAAATTCTCTACCGGAATCATTCCTGGTAATCGATCATTTTTTCTAGTAGTAAGTTTCTGTATAATGCAAACTCCCACATAAATAAAAAACATATACCTAATTGTAAAACCAATACGTTGTTTTTTGGAAGGGGCTAAATTGGTGACTAGAGGACTAAGCGTCTAAGCACCCCTAGTTACGCTTATGTATAATATCGAACTTCGAATACATAATATATAATATATATATATTATTATATAGTTTAGCGAAATTTCGAGTTGTATATACGATGTATATAAAAAGATATTAAATTTATAGGTCTAACATTTTTTGTTGAAATAATAATATGATCGCAGTGTATCATAAATCATAATAGTATAATTAGGTATATTATAATTATTATTCTATCATGATATTATAAAATATATAGTGTTAAATATTAATAATAATTATTAATTACGAATATTTAGGACGATCGCTGATCAGAACCAAATATATCTGTAATATATACAGGATGATCGAAATTACACATTACGTCAATATATTTTGTCAAGACCTCCGACAATAATATTGCGAATTTATCAGTTCAATCCGTTATAATGTAAGTATAATAAATTAATAAGTAATAAGTATAATATACAAAGTGGTTAGATATTATCATGCAAAGAGTCAACTTTACTTATATTCGAACGAGATGACCACTTTTGCACGCGTTTTCGTCTCGTTTGGCGAACGAATTATTAATAATAAAGAAAAAAAAATAATAATAAATTCGCATACTCGACTTGATATATCCTGTACGTATTATTGCATCCTTGTTTTTATTGCGTATAAATTATTATTATAATATACGGGAATGAGTTATATGATGCGTTTATACGTTGTATATAATTAATAATTATTATACTTTGCTCGCGTATATTATTACCATATAAAATCCGGTGGAAAAGTTGTATTTCTTTTTTCTTTTTCTTTTTTTTTTTACTACGTGCTCACGACGAGTATTATAATATTATTATTATTATTATTATTATTATTATTATATAGCGGTCGAGGGTGAAATCCTTTGTGCGCGCACG
Source organism: Tetraneura akinire (assembly GCA_021307375.1). NCBI lineage: Eukaryota > Metazoa > Arthropoda > Insecta > Hemiptera > Aphididae > Tetraneura > Tetraneura akinire. The sequence continues at coordinate 213,271 of JAIUCT010000015.1, forward strand.
CGGACCCTTTCGGGCGACAAAGTCTTGCTATAACCTTTGATCCGTCCGGACGACATCAAAGGGCGCGTAGAAGCGCAATTAAAAAAACTCCACGCAACCCTTTGCTCGCGAAATAATCCCCGCGTATAATAGCCCTGCACTTGTTTCGCGAGTTTCCTCCGCAAAAAGGGTTTCGGGCGAAATATTTCCACGGGGTGCCCACATAATAATAATAATGATAATAATAATAATAATAATAATAATGATAATATTATCACGTCGAGTTATTTAATTACAAATAATATGAAATAAATATTATTATAATATTACGTTACGCGCGCGCGGAAAAAGTCAGAAAATCGTGATTTTCGGTATTTAGGTTTATAAAATATATATATATATATATATATATATATAATATTATAATAATATAGGTACCTACTGGAAACAAACGTACCGATATATATCGTAAATATCGTATACAAAGACGCGAAAAAAAAAAAATTATATAATATTATACGACTATCGTTTCTTTGTCGGTTTTTAATATATATACCTATGATATTACTTTCTGAACGCCGCCGCTCAACGGGGTCTTGTGGGCTCGCGAAGTCGACAGACGCTTATATTATATATAGGTACCTTCTTCGTATATAAAATCGAACGACGGGGAATCCGACCATGGACCATCTCATATTATTATTATTATTATTATTATTATTATACGTATAGAAAATTTCAAATAACGCGCGCGCATAACAGTGAAATTATTGTACACAATATAATATACGCTTTTTTCGATATTATAAATACAATATATTATATGTATATATAGTGTTTTACACAAAAAAAAAAAAAAAAAATAAAAATAAAATAAAATAAATAAACGTCGGTCGTATACGATTTATACAACACACGTTATACATAAAAATAAGAATTATATAAGAAAAACGTCCGAATTTCAATTTGTTTCACCCTCGGGGTGGCCAAACGCGCATTATATAATATTATAATATATTATACAATAAATAACATAACGAATAACGTCTTGCGAATATAATGCCAACTATGGTAATACCTGCAGTGTATTATATTATTATTATTATTATTATTGTATATTATTATTATTATTATTATTATTATTATTATTATTGTATATTATATTTACACGCGGGTTTGTTATAAAAACGCGACATTTTTCTCAATGGACGCCGCGCGCATTATATTATAATATATTATTATTACCTATATTATAATATGTATTACGCATATATAGTACACGGACAATGCCGGCTAAAAAGACCGACACGAGCGTTTATTTTTAGATCGTTTGTTGTGACGTGAATTTTTCGTTCCCGGTGCAGGCCTTTATAACCTAACCTATTACATAGGTATATAGTTCGGCCGGATTTTTCTTCTGATGGGAACGTTTCGACCGCAAAATTATTATACATACCTACATAATACGAACAAAAGTTTCGTGTCAGCGTGACGTCGCGCCGATCGGTCGGTGTGTGTAATAATAATAATAATAATAATAATAATAATAATAATAATAATAATA
>JAIUCT010000015.1:214823-239486 GCA_021307375.1 Tetraneura akinire
TAATAATAATAATAATAATAATAATAATAATAATAATAATAATAATAATAATATTACACAATATCATAAAAGTAATATTCTCTCGCCGTTTATATTCTCTTTTTTTCCCTGATCGAATACGAGATTTTAAATATTGATTTATTATATGTGCAATGTATAATATTACATAAAACCGCAACCAAAAGTGTATTACAATAATAATAATATACGTGAATAGTTACAATATTACATATTATATATTATAGTTTTACCTCCGAAACGATTCGGTATTATTATTATAACCAGAGTATATCCTTGCCTCTGGCCTGTGTATTATATTAAAGATATATATTATATTATTATAATATATAGGTCAGTTTTCTAAAGAATTCAAAAATATCCAACAGATATTATAATATACGATGAGTATAGGTATATATAATTTTATTTATTGTCATATTCTGTGATATAATATTATATGGTTATATTCTTTTATACATTCGAGGACCTGCGGTTGTTCAGTTCATCCTTTATATTGCGTTACGAGATCGGACGTGTTTTCTCCTCTTCGCGGAATATTATACGTACATTATATTATTTATTCGTCCGTGCGTATGATGTCATATATTATATTATATTGTATTTTATTATAATACATCTTATGCTATCGTGTGATGTAATATTGTGTTTGAAAATTTGGCGCCTATGATCGTATTCAAAAGTTAAACGGATCCGACGCCCTCCCTTCGCGTTTACATTGTACGCGTGTATCCCAGCACCGAACCCTTCGAATTTCTTTTTTCTTCTTCTTTTTTTTGTTCGACTTTTGTACGTGAATCTTATAACACATATCTGTGGTTTGTAAATAATTGTCCTTTCTGTATAGTTTCGCCCCGCATACTTTCTACAGATCCCTGCGGATATCCTAAACTGCGACGGATTAAAATATATATCGTTGCAATACTTATTAGACAAATTTTGAACATTGAAAAGTTGATTTATAATATAATAAAAAAAATTAAATTAAACGAATTAAAATTTAAAAAAAAAATTATAATTTATCTATGTAGTTAATATAAAAATGTTTGTTGGCCTTGGAAAATATCTTACGCTCCTTATTATTTATACAATAATAATATTATGTAGTATATGTTTGTCGTCTATAATTTTGTAAAATCTATATATTTAATACCAAAATGTAATATGGAAATAAGGGTAGTTTCCGGGCAGAGTTACTCTCACCCTCGGATTTTTTATCGATCGTCATCCTCAGTGAAGATTTCTATAATAATATATAATAAATGCAATATTTATACGCGGTTATTCGGGTATAGTATACCAGGTATACGGTATAGAAATACGTCATGATTGGTACAGATCGTCGTAAAATATTTTCGTCTAGTTATGGTAATTTATATTATGTACATAATAGTAGGTACGCGTTTTTCGAATTTCCCAATATAATTTTACAAAACTAATAGAGGAAAAACTACATAAAAATTATATTATATAATAATGACGAACATTTACGAGTTAAAGTTTGTAGGTTTATGTTTTTTTTTTTTTTTTATAATTATAATGTTTGAGAAAAATTACATTTTTGGGTTTTAATACGATATCTGTACATATTATATTTTATATTATATTAATTAAATACTATAAATAAAAAAAATATTTGGAAAATAGTTCGTGACATTATTTTTTTTTTTTGTTTATGTAGTAAGCTATTGAAATTGAAATTATGCGAGTAAAATGGATGTTTATTATATACGATGGATATTGCACTTCATAACTTATATAAAATATAAGGTTTTTATTAAAAAAAAAAAATTATTAAAATTACAAAAAAATTGAAATATATATTTTAATATAATATAATAATACGGTTTAAAATAAATCTAATTATACAACATAGAATCGATCATAAAAATATATAATAATATATTAAACCATAAACTATAACAGTGGCGTACCCAGGAATTTTATAAGGGGGTTCAAAAGTTATATCAAATATTGTTATTTAATTAAATATATTCCAAGTGAAAAAAAAGTGTTAATTTTTATATATTACTATAATACTATATTATTAGTATTCGAATTTTGTATAAAATTTCTATGGGGGGGGGGGGGCTCTGGACCAGAAATTTCTTCTCTTGGGTACGCTCCTGAACTAAAAAGTATATAATATATAGGGAATATAAAAATATAACTATATTATTTTTTCTATATTATATTATTATCTATAAATTAAAAAAAAAAAAAAACTAAAAATGCATAAAAAATTATTAACCGGGCTTTATAATTTATACTAGTGTATATGGTTCCCCAGTGGCGTATTTAGTGGGGGTGCAGGGGGTGCATTGCACCGGGGCCCCTCAATTATGTCATATGCAAAGGGCCCCCAAATAAGAAACCGAAATTTATATTTAAAAAGGATACCAATATAGGTAATAATAATTATACCAAATTAATATAATATTGGTAATAATAATTAATAAATAACTAAAATTATGTTTGACTTGAACTTAAAAATTAAATTGCAGCAAAAATATTTTAATAAAATTAATACTAATTAAAGATTATAAATTTGTTGATGTTTTAGTTTTATTACATTTCTATTTTATTCAAGATTAGATTTTAATAATTAAGATTTAATAGATCTAAAATTTTGAATTAGGGGCCCCCAAAATCTGCTGCACCCCGGCCCCTTAATACCTAAATACGCCACTGTGGTTCCCCCTAAAACTTAAATATTTATAATATTTTATCTGGTCGTATCGTGTCATATTATCATATTATATTATTATTATTATAATTGCAATTCGCTTTGGGCGAACTTATGCGCGGCGGGGAAATAATTTTGATTTGAATTGAATTATCTATTTGTCGAAACGCGTATAATATATAATAATAATAATTGTATATTTAAGTATATTATATATTATATTGTTATTGTTACGATGCGTTTTAACGAGTTTACATTTTTAGTTATTATTATACGAGGCGTCTATTTTCAAAACCAGCTATAACCAAAATTTAAAATTTTTCAGGAACAACAAAAAACTGAAATGAGTGTTTAATTTACTCTTATGATTTTGAAATAAATATTAAATGAAAGGTTTGGAGTATATACATACTGTGTATGTATAGTTATTTTATACAAATATTATAACAGGAATAATAGACATTTATAGTTTAGATATAGCTGGTTTTGTTGCAAATTTCATTACATGGCTGTTTTTGCTACCAACATTTTTTTCAGTTTTTATATACATGGCTGGTTTTGAAATTGACTTTGTGATATGGGTGATTTTGAAACTAACACTGAAATATTTAATAATAACAAAACATTAAGTTTTTTGCCGCGAAAATAAACATATGTTTGCTTATGGCTGGTTTTGATATAAACATCGTCAGATGGGTGATTTTGAAACTAATTACAATTTTCCATCGTCAATTTAGAACAGTTATAGCAATATTTGATACCCAATATTTTTACAGGACTTGTAATACAGTGTGACCATTTAGAAAATACAAAAAAATCAGTTTTGAAAAAATGTTCTTTTAGCTGGTTTTGAAAATAGACGCCTATTACGACCCTCGCATGGACGCTTAATATGTATACCTATACGGATACGGAAACGTGTTTAATTCATTTTTTAAGCGAGACTTTTTTTTATGAAAGGGTTAAAAAAAACTTATTATATATTTATATTTCGAGTTATACGATTGTTTGAAGAGGAACACGTGCACGCGTTATCATTATATATAATATTAATTAGTTATTATAAGAATATATATGAAGATGAAGTAATATACGCGTATTATATAATATGTATACACTTTGAGGTTTCGAAAATAAACAAATAACTTTACACATGTATTTTACGATTAGGATATATTTAATATTATTTTTTTTTCGTATGAACTGCACCTTATCATATAAGTTATTTTCTGAAGAAAATGGGGGAAAGGGAAGAAGGGAGAAAAAATTATAAAATTTAAACCGTGGCCGAACCATCACAATTATTCGTCGATCAATTTTTATGTGCATACAGAAATACTTAAGAACGCATCCGTAGACTATGTAAAAAAAAAAAAAAAAAAAGATAAAAAGTTTATAGATATGGGGTGCGGCATACCAAAGTATACACCCAGTTTGTAACGCGTTATATACACAAAATTATATCAAAACGATATAATAATATATTGTAATAGATTTTAAGAAAGATATATAGTTATTCGTTTTGTCCGTTCGCGTTGTCTTCGCGTTTGATTACAAGATCATTTATATTATAATTATACAACGTTTTTAAACTTTGATGACGTATATAGGAATTATTGATAAGAATGACTATGATAAGAATTATGAGATTTTTTGAAAAATTATAATTATATTAAAATTCAATAAAAATTGATTAAATATACGATACGTGCGATTCAATGAAATGTGCAAATAATATTTTTAATAGAAAAATAAAAATATAATGCGTGTAAACGTCATATATAATGTAAAAATATAATATTATAATTTTAAAAATAGACTTTCGTAAATTTCGTCCCGATCTTTGTAATGAAAACGTCTTATATTGTTTATTTTCAATGGTGTTATCTTAGAATATCATAATATATTATGTATTTTTAGTTTTTACACGTCTAAAAAATACTACGTTTGGCAATTCTACAACTACAAAATAAACGTGCGGTAATGATAATAATTATTATATTTTTATTATTATTTTACGATAATTTATTGATAATATGATATTAATTATTATTATATTACAATAATATTATTGTAATACGATTTTATATATATAAAAAAAAAAATGTTTATATTAGATATAATAATACTTCTACGTATGAGTTAAAAAAATGTTTTCTATTAAATAATAATAATTAAGACTGTGTCATTAAGATGGCATCATCATTACCGGACTGTTGTTTCATCAATTGAGGTGCTATTTTTCTCTTGGTGATGAACGCTCGGAGCATCGACTGGACTTTAACCACTTTCTTCACTTGCGTCTCGTAAAGCCTGTAAATATGCAAGTATGATATACTGACCGTTTAATAATTTATGTTTATTCCATCACGAATAAAAGATTTTATTATTAATTCGATATTTAGACGGTTTCATGATTTTGCTGCAGTAATTATAATATGAATATGATTAATGATATTCGTTTACCATAATATATGAACTTATAATATATATTAATTATATATTATAGAATTTATCCTTAAGAGCCACCTCTATACCACCTCTATACCACCTATATACCAATGTAAAAACATGTACATGAAAAACAGTAAAAAGTATACTTTAAAGTAATTTTAGAGATAAAATACTCATTATAAAAAAGATAAAGGACAACATTTCCGAGGAACCTCATATGCGTTTTTCGAAAAATTTATCTAACAAATAGTTACAGAGATTTAAAAATTGTTAAAATAATGCATTATTTTATCATTTTTTAAATAATTTTTATACTATCCTTTTTACACCTGTTTTTACCTATCACTGTATCATCTATCACCTGTTTTTTACCTATCCCTTCCACAGAAATATAAGCTCTTCTTGTTTTAATTTTATATATTATACAATTTTTGTTTTACGTTTTATTTTTCATTCCTATACAGTTATTCATGCGTAGTTTTAATTTTAATTATATTATTTATTATTATTTTTCTTATGGCTTTATGGTTTTGAATTTGAGTAAATCAAAACTGACGAAATAAAATATATACGACCATAATATTTACTTCCTTTAATCGACGAGTTTAATATATAATATATATTTCATTAATGATTTAAAAATTGAATTATTGACACGGGACGAATACGAAGTATATAAAAATATTTAAATTTTCCAACTACACATTTATATTAAAATATATTTTACATATTTTTCTTTTTAATTTTGACAAAAGCAACTATATAATATATAATATAATACATAATAAATAAATAATTTAATTTTAATTTCTTATACCGTTAAATTTATCAAATGCCTAAAGAATAACTTTTGGATCGATTACATTATTAATTATTACGACTTACGGTATTTTATAATTATATTATATTAACGATCGTTTCGAAAATTAATCCTCACTGTATGCACTTTTAATGTATATAATATATATATATATATTAATATATATCATCGATTATAAATCTATTTAATAATAATAATAATAATAATAATAATAATAATAATAATAATATGAATCGTTTATATAATAAATAAAACGTACCTCGAAAGGTATTCTTCGTTGTAATATCGTAGGAATACCTTGCTCTTTCCGATCAACCAACCTTCCATCTTCAAACGGATGAGCAACAGACGACAGTTTTCCTTGGTCACTTCCACGTTTTCGTAAAAATCGAACGCCAAAAACTTATACCTGCGTTATAACATAATATTATAATATTAGAACTCGAAACGAATAGGAGAACTTTATTAGAGGAGGATAATATTATTAACTTATGGAAAGATGAAATGGACGTTTTCGTGCTTATTTTTTACGTATAAGTACTATATATAATCTCCCAAAAAATGTCAGTTAATTTCCGCTTGGGTATATAATATATATTGTAATAATATAATACATCTAATAACAAAATAACATAATATATAATATATTGTTACTTCTCGTTTCACTTTACATAATATACTCGTATATATGGCGTTTATTTTATAGTATATTGTACGTCGTTAAAAATCAAAATATTAAAATTTCCAAATTAAATATAAATTGTAAACATACGAGTATATACAAATCGAATATTATTAAATCGAAACGAAAATTGATAATCTTAATAATTTTATAAATGTTTAATATTACAATATTGTTAAGGTTGGAAATTTAATAGATATTATACTCGTAGTCGGTTATATTATTATTATTATTGTAGGTCCGACCGAATCTATACATCATATAAGATCGATAATTAATTAATTAATTAATTTTATAATTTTTCTGGTTCCGGTATATTCCGGTGTATTCGTGTACCTTCGTATGAATTCGTGGAAGGAAATCCGGCATGAATAACCGTTCTGCCGGGCCAGGACGGTCTCGACGACGGCCAAAGCTTTCAGCTGCTGCCTGACCACGTCCGGTTGGAAGGCCAACGGTTGGTCGGACAGCGCGGGTCGCACGCACCGCACGAAGTGGACGCCGTTTTTGTGCTCGGCCGTGTCTGCCAGCGATCGGAGTATCTCCATGCTGCCGGACCGATAAATCGCAGACGCGGTGCGCGGACGTCGCGTTTGCGAATACTCTCCCCGCGATTCCGTGTTGTATTTCTGCGTCAAAAATTTGAATGTTATCGGATCTGCGGTCAGTATATTATAATATACATACGCTACGGCTTGTCCGTTTCGGATAAATTCATGTATGTATGTTTAAACGTTTTACAATCGATAGGTATATAATATATTATTATATTTTTTATATTGACATCCGCAAACGAAAGTACGCAGGACGTGTATAATAATGGTTAGGAAAAACCGCAATGCTCGGACTCATTAAGCCACGCGTAAATAAAATGGTTATTATACGATTCAAAAGAAGAAAAAATGTTTATTAGCATAATGAGTGACGATTTTTCTACTATTTCTCTTATGTCTGCAGTATAATATATATATAGGGTTCCAAGTCGCATATATTTTCGGAACAGGCCGAGGAACACAAGAAGAAGAACTTATCTTACGGTCGGGTTTAACAGCCATGATTATGATGCGCGTCTGACGATGGCAGTGGCGTACTTACAAGTATACAGGGAGAGTTTTAAGGAGTACCTCCAAAAAAAAAAAAAAAAAGAAATCTTATTAATAGATAACATTTTATATTGACAAGATAAGAATAAAAAGGAAGAATTAAGTACGTCACCAAACTACGGGCAACTCTGCGGATTAAGTAATTTCGATACAAATTGTATTATATATATTTTCGCGTTGTCTCACAAACACAATATTAATTTAAATTATTTTTCCGTCGCGGAACTCACTCGAATCGGCGTTTTTTCTGCTATCAACGCGGCGCCCCATCGGCCGATTTTACTGTTTTCAATCTTCACCGTGGACGTTTTATCCCGGCACATTGTCAGGTTCCCGGATTTCGTCAGTCGGTTGCAGAACAAGTCCTTTATCACGTTGTCCTTGGACATGCGCATCGTCTCGACCACTTCCGGTGGCAGGAAGTCCCGGTTCTTTTCCAGCACGTCTTTCAGTTGATACGAAACGGTGCCGCTGTAATGCGCCACGCTAAAGTTTTTCGGGCCGGACACGTGGATGTACGGCTCTTTGGGGGTCCTCTCCAGTGCGCCTATGACAAAGAAAAAAAAACAACATTTTTTTTTCGTTTTTCATCTAAAAAATTATTCGATTACAAGACATATAAATGTATATACGATAATGGATTATATAATCAACATTGTTTTCTAAAAAAAATAAAATAGAATAACTTTTTCATATAATATAAAAAGTCGTATATATATGCTATTCATAGATTACTTGTCACGTAATGGCAATTATTGTCTTCGCAGTTTTTAGTGGCCTCGTCGAACATGTAAAATATCCCATCCGGGCTTTTCATAATCGCGTCAATCAGCGATTTGTTGTTTCGATATTGAATTCCGTAGTGGTCTATGCTCTCTTCCTCCAAGTCTTGCTATTATAAAAAATAATCATATATATATATTATGTATTGGTTGCGACGATAGTGTACATCGACATAAGAGATAATAATAAGCGATAACAAGCGAATATTTTTCAACCCCCCCCCCCCCTTTCTTTTCCTGCGTTCGCTACTGATTAATTAGGATTTATGATACCTATAATATATACCTAACTCACACACACAAAAAAAAAAAAAATGCGTATTGTTGCTAAGTTTGTAGCTCGCGCGTCTACATAAGACATAACATAAACGGATTGAATCGATGATTTTTCGTATCGTATTAATAATTATATATAAATTATACGTTATATTTTTTATAGTTACCATTTCCCAAGCAAACATTCGTTGGTTGTAGTGATATTGCAGTTGTTCGTTCATACAGTTGATGAATAGTTGATCCAAATTGTTTTGGTGAAAACATTCGAATCCGAACATGTCCAATAAGTGTATTACATTTGTGTCTCCGCTATTGTAGGAAATTTAATATTATAATTATAATTATAGACTTATTAGACATAGAGTGTGACAAAGAATGAATCGTTTTATGTCTAAAGACACATTTTCGACCAAAAATAATAGTCTGGTTACTGGTTGATACTTTATTCGGGTCATTTTTCAAATTTCTCAAAATTGAGCTCATGCGAAAGAGGTAAAAAATAAGTACTAAAAAATTACCGAACATTAACAAAATTCAAGTAAACTGTAATTTTAACGAATTCGATTACAAATATATTACGATAACTCAGGAAATAATGAACGGTGACTTGAAAATTTTATTAGGTGTTAACATTTAAGCATTTTACATAGGTACGTATAATATAATTTTGGAACTCTCACGTTGATACCTATTTAAATTTAAATAAGTATGAATTTTAAAAAATATGTGAAAATTTAATCAATAATTATATTATTATAATCAGCATACATCTATATCTGACTATACACTTCGATTATTATTATTTTTTTTTAAATTGTTTCACCGTCCAGTAATATAAATTAATATTATTATTCATAATTTCTAACACAAAAACGAGTTGTATATAATTTTATTGTAGTTTTTAATGTACCTTACATTCAAATAATATATTCGATTTTTAACTCACAATATAGCCCTGTTGAACGACAGCTTTAGATTGATTATGTTCACGATCCAATCGAACAGTCTTGAGTATAAAGTCTGGGCGAATACGCGAACACTCTCGTGCACACCAGATACCGTCTGCTTGTGACGGACCGCAGTGCCGTTGACTACGACGCAGTAATTCGAAATCGACCAACTTAGTTTTTTCGGGTCCACTTCTAATAAGTTTGCGACTGAAACGTATACGATCAATATTTTGTAAATTCAATTTATAAACATTCGATTCGAAAAATTATATAGAAAAAACGGATAAACGCAATTTTTCAACAGATATTTTTATATTTCTTTGGCTATTTGATAGACTTTTTTTTTATAAATATTAAATATTTAAGCTTAAATATAATATATAAATTTAGGTAGTTTATAATTAATTATTATTATAATTAGAAAACATTTATTTTTATTTTTTTAAAAAAAGGAGGAAAACAATTATGACCAATAAATGTTTAAAAAAATGTAATAATACTAACAAAAATATATAAATAATAAATATATAATTATAAAAAATGTTCGGTAAAGTCATACTCACTCCTCGTAATCGTTTCGATATCATCGACTTTCGTTTCGCCGTTTTCGTCCTCGAAAACGTTCAATTCGCCAATGTTCAGTATGGCGGCCAAGACGCGCCACACCGTGTTCAGCTGACCGTCGGTAAACTCCAACACGTCTTTCATGCAAGTCAACAGTTTTTTAAAATTTTTCATGTTGGACTCGGCATGTCGCTTATTCTGGCCTTCCGCATCGTTACCGTCCGACAAGTAACGGTAACATCGGTGATCGTCCAATCCATATTGTTCGAGCATTTGGTCGGATTTTGCTGCTTCCAAGAAGTCGTAGAAAACGTGAAAATTCTTCTGTTCGCCGTTTCTATACGAACAGAAAAGTAATACGTACAAGAAAAAGTACGTGCGTATACCTATTATTTTATTTTAATTTATCCAGTTACATTGATTTTGAAATATATAAACAATATAATATAATATTATTATATTTGTAATTTGTGTACAATTAACATTAAAACAATAAAATTTTAAATTAAATTAAATCACAAATTACAGATTTGAATCGTTAGTTAAAAAAAAGTAAAACTCTTGTTTAAAAAATGTCTATATAACACTATAATAATTGTTTTTGGCGACTTTGGTTGGTTTTTTTTCAAAAACCTGCCGTGTTTTCATTTAAGATAAAAATTTATATTTATTAATTTGTACACAAAGAATATACACGAAAATTATATTTTTCTAAGATTACAATGATTATATAATAGGTATAGGTATAGGTATTTTAAAATTACTGTTATTATTTTGCGCTTACTTGGGATTTGTTATCCTCCATTTTTCCAAATGGTATACAAAAAATATGGCACCGCTGAGTTTGCCAGAAGACGAATACGTGATTTGTGTCTGATTCACGTGCCGAGTGGAGTTCATGTGATATTTATTGGCTGCGTTGCCGAAAGTTTGGATCACGTCTATGGCGCATTTAATTTTCAAACCGATGTTGTTAACTTTCATATGGTTCAACTTGAAATTAAATTTAAAACAAATCGAAAACGGTCATACTCATAATATTTTCCCGTGCATATTATTATTATTATTATTGTATATTATACGTGGTTGGTACATGATCTAATATTATACGAGTACAAGAAAAAAATAGGAGATTTTATTTTCTATTATGAGTATAATTTAAATAAATAAAAACCCAAATCCACAAAAAATTTATTTTTATTTACGCAAATACGTATTTCGATAATAAAGTTATTACCATAATCAGTGCAAAACACAGACAAAGCAAGATTCGATTTTTTTATAATAAATAAATACAATTATATATAACCTAACCGATTTACTTTTTAAATTTGACAGTTTTCGCCCAATTTCACAATTTTACAATATAATAATATATAAATAAAAACACGAGTGATAAACTATTATATGTCTACATCTGATAATAAATATCGTATAAATTGTTTTTCGTTTGTCCGAATCACTGTAAACGAAACATACATAAAAGTACGAAATCTTTTAGAATTAGACGCATATATAATATAAATTATTGTGAATAATCTATCAATATTTAGTTCCCTATTATGTACATAAAATATATAAATAATTAATAATATCAAAAATGATATTTTAACGAATGCAATGCTCTTTACGATTATTAAATTTAAATATTATAAAAATAATTCATAATAAAGTTTATTCTGTGGAAAATAATTCAATTTTGTAATCTTTGCCCCTCACTTAATAATTGTAATTTTATACTTAACGTAGATTTTAATAATTTACATACCTCTCCCAAGAATAACAAATGTTCAATTAACTTTCCGTAATTGAACGATTTTCCGGATTTCGTTTCGCCCGCCATCAATACGTGTTGTGGCTCTTCGTGGTGAAGCATGTCTTGATAAGCTGCATCGGCTACACTGAATATATGAGGCGCGTTGTCCGAACGGCATTTAAATTGATAACGATAATGATCCTGGATTATTAAATTATTAAATTATATTATAAAAATGTTGTTTTTGGTAAAATAACAAATTCAAACACGATTACGTACACGCGTGTAATGGTCATCATGTTTGTCGCAAAACCATCACGCGGCAAATACTATTTGTTTATTTCAAAATAATTCTACATTCAATCATAACTTCATAATTATACTAAAACTTATAAAGTTTTGATCTGACATCTGAACCGTTATTTTTAACATACTTGACTTGCGTCGGTTAAAATATTACTTAATTTCCTTTTTAGGATAAATGATGAATTCGTATAGTAAAAATGCATTGTAATCGTATATTTTTTTTTCAAATTTTAATATAAGTTAAATATAAGTTTAAATATAAGTTCAAATTTCATATCTGGAGTTCGTTGCAACATAAAATTATAACGTTATAATATAAATATTTATAGCTCTTGGCTAAGTCCAGTGTCAATGCTGATAAACAAATAAAAACAATTATTGCTTTAAGTCCCGAACCCATATGTGTTGATGAATACGATGGCTGTTTAACGAAAATTTTATATTAATACGTCGATTACCAAACCGTATATATTATTATAACAATGAAAAAACTGAAAATAATACGTTTTCCTAGTATAATGAAATGACGAATAATAATATTATTACTTTCTTCTCGCTGATGACATCTTCTCCATTTGGGTTCACGTACAAGAGTACATCGCCGAGAAACGTATAACTCAGACCGTCGACGTGACGATTTTGCAATTGGCCGAGAACGGTGTCTTCGTTAACGTCCTTCAGCGCGGCTAAGTCTTCTAGGTGCATCGGTTTTGCTTTATCTTTTTGATTCACCTGGGGCATAAATCATTTTCACGATTTAAAACGATGATTTTTCTGTTTACGCGGGTCGTAAAAACATTTATTTTTGTACCACCGCACACGCTCATTACGGTAATATATAATACGAAATTACAACTTTTTTATTATTATTATTATTATTATTATTTTTTTTTTTTTACATAACAATGGCACGTTACAAAATATTTTATTTTGCGGTAGACGTGCGGTTTTTTCGGTATTACCAATAAAAACGATTCGACGCCCTCGAGTTTGGTTACTACCTATATAGATAAAAGTATGAATAACCACATCGCCTATATATATTATATACTCGTATATACGAGTATAAGTAAAGTCGCGGTACACGAGAATTTTTCCGATTTTTCATGGTTAACTATTATTGTTTGATATAAGTATAGAAATATTATTTTCAAATATTCCAACGAACTTTGTGAGTTTTAAATAACATTGGAACCCTATTTTTAAAAAATATAATAACTAAAACTGCGAATTTTTATTATAGTTAACGTGATAAAAGTGGGGAAAACAAATCCCCATTGCCTATAGATATTAACAAATTTAAAAATAATTAAAATTTATAACAATTTTTTTAATGTATAAAAAGTACGTTTCCGCTATATAAGGTTATAACTTTCAATGTTCATTTTGATATAATATTAGTTTTAAATAATAAATAAAAAATTAATTTAAAGACAATATTCTAACCGTAAAAATAAAATATTTTTAAGTATTATAAATTATAATATATATTACTGGATAAATCCAAAATGTAGAACATTTAACAAAAATAATATTATAATTTACATTTCACATTTTGAAATATTATTTATTAATATACGTAAATAATGAATATAATTAATTTTAAAATGAGTATTACCTTTAAATTTCCGTTTCTTATGATTCTGACTTCTGGTCTTCGAATAAACGTTACATCGTCAACAATCAATTTCATCGTTGATTTTATTTCATCCTGCACCTTAAGTTATAATATCGCCATTGCATTATGAAATAATATATTTATTTGAATTTTCATTTTGAAAAAATGAAATAAATTACAACTTTTAAGTGCCTAAGTATAATTATATAATTTAAATTCAATGGAAAAAAATATGGAATTAATTAAATATTTTTCTATAGTAATGATTTCATATTTATATCATAAAAGTTATTTGTGTTATATTTAATATTAAAATAATATATATTTTATTTTAAATTACATAAAAATTAATAGTGTCATATTTATATCTAAAATAAAAATATAAATTTTCAACGATTTAATTATTAAGCATATTTTAAACAATAAAATTTACTTAATTACATATTGGTACTACCTACATATTTTTAAATCTATCATAAAATCAAAAATAATTTATATTTTATATAAATATTTATATGTAATAATGCACATATTATATTATGTTCAATTTTGACATTACACTTATGATCTCAAAAATTAAATTTTTAAACCTTAGAGGTTTATACAATTTTTACATTAATTTATTTTATGGACGTTGATGACGCATTATTTTAGAGTATAATAATAAAAAAAAAATTTAATTTGTAGTTTTTTCGTTAAAAATATTTGTTTTCTAAACCTCGTATATGATAAGAGAAGACTTACATTGTTTGATACTTGAGTAATAAATGGATGTTCCAAAAGTTCTTCCATATATGGACGGTGCTCTGGATTTTTTTCCAAACACCTTAAATGATTTCAAAATCATATATATATATTATAATTTATTATATTATTATTTTTCGTTATTATTCAATTATATAACATTCAAGCGATTTTATAATTTCACTTTTAAATTTTTCGGTTATTCAAATTTTTTATATAATAATTTATAAATAACTAGTCCAGTTCACTTTTATACGATTAAACATATTGGAGGTACTTAAATTTAAATTACTTTCGTGTTTTCATATCGTGAAATAACGAAATCAACGATTAATAATCATTATGCGACCGAAAAATAAAACAATTGAATAATAGTCTGCGTGTTTTTGTTTTTCGTTAAAATTTACTGGTAAAATATAAATTTTTATAAAAATATGTAAATTATTCTTTATTTACTCTTTATTCGTTAACTATTTTACTGATGGTGAGTGTATATAGTTTAAAATTGGATATTTCGATATAATCGTTATAAATATTATTTTATATATATAAATTAATTAAAACAAGATTTTGAAATTATAAATAGCGCTGTATTTTTTTATTTTACGTTTTTTTTTTCCAAATTTTAAAATTTTCAAAACGAACTCGTTCAAAATACTAAAGTAATAATAACGATATATAATACACGTAATAATAATGGTATAAAAAAGGGGTTTGAAATATGAAAAAAAAAAAAGTAGTTATTGGTACTCTTCATCCGGATGAGCTAAATAACAGTGCGAACCTGTAATCCGCACCGATTTCTTTTTTCGTTGAAATCGTATATAATACAATAATTCTATATACGCGCATAAAAAACAAAACATGACCACTCGTGATAAACGGATAAAATCTCTATTTCTTTTATCTCTTCACAGCATCAGTTTCTTTGTATCCGCGGGAATCATCGACGTCGACGACATCATGTCATCACGTATTATATATATAGGTATAAATATATTATTATATATAAGTCGTAGTTTTTTTTTTTTTTTACATTTCTATTATTTTATTTACATTTTATTTAAACTCGACATTTTTCAGCCAATTGTACTTTTCTTATAAAGTGTTATACGTATATTATATAAGAACGCGGTATATATAATATATGTATAAAGGAAAACGTTTGACAGATAATAATATATTATAATGAAAAAATACGTTCTTGCAGTTCAATAAAATGCACCCTTTGATTTTTAATCGGTTTTATTCGGATTTGTGTGATCTGAGGGGACAGTATAAAAAAGTTGCGTTCGGAAAGCACTTTATGTTATATTAAACGTTCCTGCAGATAGTAGAGGTGTATATGATTATTTATTATATTATGAAATGCGAATGAAATAGCGAAATTTTTCTCGACATTTTTAAAAAAAAATTTCTCTTCGATCGATGGTTTGCGTTCTTATTATATTATGTCCAACCACCAAACCCTAAAATTCCCGCCACGGATAGAAACACCGAACGATGTATAAATGCTATATATATATATATTAGGTATGTATAGTTTAGACAATAGGTATATTCGGTATAATTGGTATTAACCTCGATCTGTTACCTCCCACGCACAAACGTTAACTCGTAATATAATATTATTATAACAGCTTACTCGGAAATGAAGTCATTAAACAATTGCGACCAGTTTGATGGTTTCGACAGTCCTGGGGGCGGATTCCTAACGATTTGAAACAACGCCCTGGTCGGATGGATGTCGAGGTACGGCGGTTTACCGTCGCCCAACTCGATAGCGGTAATTCCTAAAAGCAAAAACAAAATAAGAAATGAAAAAATATATTAATACGTCTGTCTTTTTACGAGGTTTCTACATATATAATATGTAAGTATAAGACGTTGGTGTAACAATATTATAATTATAATATGTTAAAGTATATTATTTCGTGAACGTTTAATAATAATATATAATTTTAATTTCAATTAGAAAACAAAGTAATATAATATAGGAGATTTATTTTTATTATTATTATTATATCGATGAAAATTGATCGGTTATAATTTTTTTTTTTTTAATATACGATAATAATATTATTAAATTTGAATTTAACGTATTAACGAAAATTATATTTCTATATCGAACGAAATATCGATTTTAAGTGTTTTCAAGACCGTAACTATTAAAAAATTTCGGGGGAATTAATTTTTTTTTTAAATTTATTATAGGTACATAATAATTTGTTATAAGTATAACATTAATTGTTTTAATGTTAAAAAATATATATTTTTGAAAATTTCGGTGAGATCTGGATCCCATGGATTCCCCCTCAGATACGGCCTTGATTGTTGTATTATTCGTTTTTTAGATATTTTTATAAATATTATCTTACCGACTGCCCAAACATCGACTTTTTTATCGTAATACGGTTGTTCGCCAGAACTATCTTTGTATTCGGCCATAACCACTTCCGGCGCCATCCACGCTGGCGATCCGACTCCCGTGTTCGTCTTGTACTCGGGACTTTGTAACTCTCTATAATATTTTTTGTTATTAAACGAAATACTGCATATTAATTTGTATTACCTATGTCATACACAATATTATACTGTAACCTTATATACACACACAGTGGCGCAACTGGGATGGGGGTGTGGATGTCTGGACACCCCCTTAGGCTGTATTTTTATGAAAATTTCATTTAATGACCATTGAATAAATGTTCTATTTATTTTAAATTTATAACATAAAAGTTAGGTTAAAAGTAATAGTATAAGATAAAAGGAAAATAATGCTATAAACAGTATATAAACTATAATACGGGACACTATACAAAATGTGGCAAACTGATATGATCAATTCTCCCCGATATTGTATTGGTATTGCCTATATATACCCCTTATTTTTATATTGAGAAGTTCCTGCTTTATATTCATAATTTGATTTGTTTATAATATTATAAAAATATAATTATACCTACGTACGATGAACCCATTAAATAAGTTAATCAAAAGTTAGGCACCAAAAACTTATTTATAAAATATTTTATTTACAGTGAGAGATATTTTAATTAGGTGGAATTAATACTAGTTGCGCCACTATATTATACACATATTATTTATTTATAACCGCGTAGATATAGTAAATAATATTATAAAATAAATATGAATGGAAAAATATAATAATATACTCGTACAGTCCCGCGGAATACAATTTATATACCTAATAATAATAATAATATGGTATTTAACAGTAGGTTACCTGGATTGACCAAAATCGACCAATTTTATATCGCCGTTATTTGTCAACAATAAGTTCGAGCCTCGAACGTCTCTGTGGACCACGTGGTTTTCGTGTAGAAAACACAAGGCCTATAAAATAAGGCAGTACACGCGTTTAGCATATTATATAATAATTATTTAAGATATCGTCGAGAGCTTCTATAATTATTATTATTATATAATAAAGTGTTGTTTAATTAATTAATCGCAATATAATATATACTCGTATTTTCACACTATAATATAATATAATACCTCACTCGTCCGACCTCCGACGAGCACATATTACACGTCTTATTCCAAAGAATTAGCTATTTTAAATTAAGTGTAACCACTAACCAAGCTATTAGTTTAAATAATAATATATTTGTACGATTAATTATTTTATAGGTAATATTATTTTAGAATACCGCGTATGATAAACATCATAAACCGAATAATGGTTTATTAACGTACCTTGATGAGTTCTCTGAGTAAATATCCTATGTGTTCCTCTTTCAATTTCTTATTTTGTAACAATAAACCGTTGACCAAGTCCACGACGGTTCCTCCTTCGCACAACTGTAAATATAATTATACAAAACAATATATAGACACTCGTTTATATTATAAAGATCGAAAAATTAATATATGCGAATTCGTGTTTTATAATATTTTTTTAAGTCCGAAAACTATTACAAACTCTTAACCTACATTGCGGTTTTCTATATGTCTATATAATATATGGAATTGAGTTATTAATCAAATTTTTTACTAATATATATGATAATAAATTATTATAATACAAAGCGATATAATTATAGCTAAAAATATATTATTATTAAATTTAATTAGAATGCAAAAAATAATGATAAAAATATATATGAATATGAACTTAAAACTCGAATAATTACTTCTTTATCAAAAATTCCAAATCTATAAGTTTCATTAAAATGTGAAAAATAATTATTTCCTCATTTAAACGTACAATAATATATTTTTTACAGTATATCTTTCTGAAAATATAACTAAACTGATTAAGTTATGATTCGTGTTTATAATATACTCGCATAGTGCATACAACATAATAGTAGCTGAATTAAAATACATATTAAGAAAATGTATAAATACCACATACCTCCATGACAAACCATAATTCTTCCCCGTTCTTGTTTGTAAAAGCACCGTAAAAGTCCGGTAAGTTCGAATGCGACGATAGGTCCCTCAATATTCGGTATTCTTCGTCGATGTCTTTTTCTTCGGTTGAAATTTCTTTTAAGTTTTGAACTTTCACAGCAACTTTTTTTCCTGAATCAATGAATTACAAATACGAGTATTGTGTACATAATATAATATTTTTATCGTTGATTTATATTAAAAACTCGTAACATTCGTGATTCGTGTCATGTGAAACGAGACCTACATAGACTTAAACGGATAAAAAAAAAAAAAAAATAAAATTGGTAACTAATAATTCTAATTACATTTTACATATATTATCAATATTTTATATTAGATAAGATAGAAAATTAACAATAAAAATAATATTGAAAATAAATTATAACGAAAAAAATTGTTTAAGATTTATTTATCGTCGAAAATTTGAAATTTTTAACTGAATAATACGTATAAGTTATAAATCTATTTTTTCAATGGAATTAAATATATAAAAAAAAAAAATATATAGTATAAAAGTATAAGCCAAATAACACACGTTTACATTAATTATTTCTGACTAGCCATATTTTGCGTTAATAATAACTTACTATTATTAATAAAATAATAATTATACGAGGGATTATTATCTCGTATATATTTTTTAAAGTCGAAAAATAATAAAAAACGTAAATTTTATTCAAATTTGTACATAAAAAAAATTGTAAGTATCTATGTATATTTATATATTTTTTCATAATTTTCAGATGAATATGAATCTCAAATTCTTAAATTCTTAAGCAAAACAAACTACAAACATAACGTAGAAAGTACACGACGATAAAATTTTCACAGTTTATACAAATTACAATTTGCAGGTAAAATAATTTTAGATATTATAAATATTATTTCTTTTCTCCGTCCGTTTAGTTAAATATTAAACGAACGTACGAACGTATAGTTCAATTTTGTTATTTTAATAGTTAATTATATTTTATAAAAACATAGGTTAGGTATATTTAAAAGTTAAATAAAACAATTCGTCATTTTTAAAATTACTATAAATTATAATTACCCATACTATGATAAGAACTCAAGCCCGTATCCAGGGGGGGGTTTTAGGGGTTCAAACCCCCCCCGAAATTTTTAAAGTTGTTTTATATTTATAATAAAACAAAGACTAACTACAAAATTTGTGTATAAATTATATTTATACTTTTCCTAATTTCCCACCCACCCCCCCAAAACCCCCCCCGAAAATTGATCCTGAATACGTGCTTGATAAGACTGTGTAGAGTGTAAAATCGAGATAAGAATTTATTATAGTATAATATAATATTATAATTATTCAAATATTTTTAATTAATCGCGGTCGTAAAGAATATAATATAATGTAAATTGCAGTTTATTAACGATCGTATACTTTTATTTAAATATAACGCGTTTTAATCTGCGTGTCATCTATAATTATTATTATTTCTTGTTAAGACGATTAAAAATCATTTATTATTTTGATAAAACATACGATAAAAAGTAAACATAAAATATACATTTGAGCTGTATAAGAGATAAAGCGATGTTAAAATCTTTATGTCAATAAAAATAATATTATAAGAATAATTTCGTCAATAAATTAGTCAAATGCAAATATTATTACAATATTATAAACGATTTTAATTATCGAGAAAACAAATATTTAACATTATTAATACGCTCGTTGATTAATCAAAATTAAATATCAGTTAATTATATATGGATATTAATTATACATTCAAGAATATATAACCAAACCACATAATTATCTTATTATCCCATATTATTTTATTAATTTAGGGTTCGGAAGTTGATGCATTTTACATTCTTTTTTGGAACTTTTTAGACGAAGCTCTTCTTCACATATGTGTTTCATTAGTATCTGTATCTGAACAACTAATTTTTATTTTGTATTTTTTTTTTTTGCATTTTTTGGTCATTTTCCACACATTTTTAGTCTTTTTTTACTAATTTCACACTATAGTTCACTATTCTTATCGTTTCTTGTCGACCATTACGCCGATAACTAAAAACTTGGAAATTACCACCAACTAATAGATTAGTACCCATCCGATTTTATATCATAGACATTATTTGGTCATTTTTATGTCATATTTTGAACAATTTGTAAACTTTGGATAAATGTACTCGTATATAGAATTTTATAGTAAAACAGAGTAAAATATTTTAAAAAATGTATTTTTATAATATTTGTAATTTTTTTAAGTCATATTTTAAGGCTAATTTTTGATGTTTTTAAAGTTATTACCTTCCCAGCCATAGTTATTATATTAAAATATAACAATCGTTGTCCCCAAAAATATAATAATTTCACGAAATCGCAGGTTGATATCGTTGTATAATTATTAATATTATTAAATATTATTATTTTATAAGTTCAAATAATAACAATGAGTCATTTTTTTTTTTTAAGTAACTCCAATTAAATAATACTTTTTTTTTTTTAAAACATTTAAAAATTGTAATTTTCTTAAAACAATACAAACATAAAATTTTGACGCCCGTTACGAAAATAAATTTTTTTTTACTATACGTTCAAAATCGTCAGATTTTTAATACGTCATAATATTAAAATTATATTCTATTATCGTCTAAAATATTATTAATTATTATAAATTATACGATACGCGTCAATTTCATTTATTCCAAACGAATTCTGTCGCGGGGCTCAAAATGGGCTACGTTTAATTTAACACTATTTCGAGCCGCCGCGCGACGTTGACGCGTTTCCGCACAGGTATACGCATAATATAATATTAATATAAACTATAGATTGCTAACCATGTTGGTATATACGATTCTCGTGTATAAACGTGGTTGGAACGTGTAGATAATATTATCATCTATTTGGAAATTACAATTTCATACGTTGATAATAAATTCAAATCCTACAAACATTTTTTTTTTTTTTTAAAGCCGTTATTCACCCGTAGTTAGCATGTTAATAGTTATTATTATGCGTATATTATGTCGGTACATATACGTGAAATTTGTATCCATCGACCGTTACAAAATATATAAATGACACGTACCCGATTCGTGGTCCACGGCGACATAAACGTTACTGCATATTCCCGAGCCCAAAAGTTTTCCTAGTTCAAAACGATCGCCGACTTCCGGTAAGTTGTTCACGTCCAGTCGGGCGGAGCACAGTTTCGTCTCGTCTTCGTTTCCCATCTTCTGTACCTATATAATATGATACGCGATATGTATATACTATATAATATATAAGTAATACAACTGTATATAGGTAATAACCGGTAATAACCGCGACCGCGGTCACTTCGGAACCGACGAAAAATTGAATTCGCTCGTATCTTAAAGATAATAATATTATCGTGGTATCTATATGCGATGTGTGAACCGACGATTAGCGGACGGGTCTGCTGTCGTACTGAATACGTTTGTCGACGAGCTGCTTAAACGCGTACGGTTTACCGTTTACGAAAGTAGATTATATAAAAAAAGAAACCCGTACAAGTGATTTCGGGTGACATTAAAACGTATAATTCAATTATAATATACAATATATTATGCGAGTTTTAATTTTTTAAACCGAGTACGTCCATGTGTATATTATACCGATTGGATTTTTTATATTTACTGCGGGCCTGCGGACGTATGCGTGCTTACAATATTTATCCGTTTCGTGTTTATTATTAATATTATTATTATTATTATAATTATTATTATTATTATTACTATTATTTTTAATTATAATAATTTTTATAGATTTTTCTTTTATTTAGAAAAAAAAGAGAAGTATACGACCTAACTATATATTATATAGTGTCGTCAAATTAGGAAATATTTTTATTCGTAACATCGCTATTATATTATATTATGTATATTTTTATGAAATATTTTGAAAAACCTTTCCGAAAACGTCAAATCTATTGCGTTATATTTATAAAATCGGGATAATTCGGTAACTATCCGAAATAACGTTATGTCACGCAGATTCATAATAATAATAATTTCCGTGTTAGGTAACCTTACCTTATATTATTATATATGTATTATTTTAATGGCGTTAGGTAGCTCTATGTTTATCTCCCTTATATAGCATACAGAATATTGTTTTGGTTAACATCAGTCTGATGATTTGTGCAAATATACATCGACTCGTATTTGTCTTTGATTTCAGTCTTCAGACGTTTGACACATACGCGCCATTTCACGTTATATATATAAATATTGTGTGTTGACAACGAAAATTCCCATCCACTTATCTCGTCCCTGTCTGTCAAAACTAGATTTTTATTATTTTTTTTCCCACCCCATACAATACCGCTTTCTCTCTTCCTCTCTATCACACTCTCTCTTTCTCTCTCTCTCTTACTCTCTCTCCGAATATATTTTGTTGTTTGTCGACAAAACGAATAACACAAAAATCGTCCCACGCGCCCTAAGTAACATTTCATATATATACATAATATACATATAATATAAATGTATATATAGGAATAATAACGTGTGTGGTTATAGAAAACCTAACTTTATAACCGTGGTATAAGAAATTTTAAACGTCCGAAACGATTAAGTATATATTATAGTATATACTATATATAATAATATAGAATCGGGTTATTATTGAGTATACGACTATATAATATTACATATACCTATACTGGCGTTACGATGATGATGTACATTTTTTGGAGTATACTCGTATATTATATTATATATAGACGTATTATAGAATAAATATTATTCCAAAACGTAATATTATTGTGTATACAAATGCTTATATAATAATAATAATAATAATAATAATATATTTTTCGTTCTTTTCGCAGTATATATTATACTAAATGATTATATAAAAATACGATTGACAAAACATAAATAAAACAATTTTTAACGTTTTGAAACGTGGAAAATTCGATGAAGTCGTTTAATTTAATTTAATCATATTATAACCCTTTAAAATTTATGTACGTTGATCAAAAATCGTGTGTCATTTTGAATCGATTCAGAGCTAAAATCATTTATGTGTAATTTAATTTCGACAAAATGCCGTGTTCATACTTTAATTTTAATCTAAACCATCAGGTCCGTCACCCTGGCACCTCCACATTCGATTTTTTTTTTTTTAATTACTTAAAATTATGTAATTTTATTTGTAATCATTTGTAACCACCCTAACTTTTTTTTTAACCCACCCCAAACCCGCCAAAAACGATAATTCTTATGGAGGTGCCGGAATGACGTCAGCTCGGCACCCCGTTTTCTTATTTCGGCTCGTACAGTTTTGAAACTTGCACCAAATTATGTAATTTTATTTGTAATCATTTGTAACCACCTTAACTTTTTTTTTAACCCACCCCAAACCCGCCAAAAACGATAATTCTTAAACCATCGTTTTTTCAAATCGTGATGGTATACGCGGAAGACTATATATATATACAGTGGCGTATTCAGGATTTTTTTTTTGGGGGGGGGGGGG
>JAIUCT010000015.1:239586-256288 GCA_021307375.1 Tetraneura akinire
AAAATTAACCGATTAAATAATTTTTAATTTTGTTTGTTTTTATTGTTATTATTAGATTATTATTTATTATGCTAATTATAGAAATAAAAAGGGAAGGGATGCTCCTGCCGCAAGGATATAGGTGTGAAAATCGTAGTGTTTAATTTTAATTAGAATTTTAATGCAATGATGAACCATTGCATTCGAAAAACGATTCTGAGCGAAGTTCAGTCAGATAATGTAGGTATTGATTAATATATTGCCGTATTTTCGTCGTCTTTTTGTAGTTTTTTTCTAACGCATAGGGTCAATTTTGATAAATTCGAAAATGACCTAAATAAAGTACCAAAAACATCCACTTTCCAACCAAAAACAATTGCTATTCGTTAAAATCTAAGCATTATTTCGGATAGTAAAAGTCATAGTGTCTTCAGACATAAAACCAAAAAAAAAAAAAACAACAAAAAAAAAACGAAATAAAAAAAAAAAAAACAAAAAAATTAAAAATATCAACTTTAAACAGCTATAAAAAAAATTGAGACTATTTTTCTAATATTTTAATAAGATATTAAGTAATATGTAGACACACTTCAGTAAAATTTTCAGACCTTAATGCCTCAAAATTGCCAATTTTAAAACTTAATAAATATAATAACGAGAATTTTACAAAATATTCAAGGTCCTATATTTTGTAGAAAAATTAACGCAACGGTTCCAAAATTTTACCATATATATATATATAGTATCAATATAAACACCCATTTAAATTTACAAGTCTCTAACTTAAAAATTGCCCGAGTTATCGTGAAATATTGAAATCAAATTCGTCAAAATCTCAGTTTTCTTGAAAAATGCAGTTTTTTCGTCTTTTTTTCTACTTCTTAGGGTCAATTATAAGAAATTCGAAAAATGACCTAAATAAAGTAACAACTACTTCCACTTTCCAACCGGAAAAATATGCTATTTCGGATAGTAAAAGTGTCTTCGTACTTAAAAACAAACAAACAAAATTATATTTTATTATCTATATACGAGATTTTAATATTATTTAAATTAATCATTTTTCTTGTGTTTAAAACAAATAAAATAATAGTTTCGCAATATAAATTGAATTTCGATAACCAAATTCGTCCTAAGCAAAATTAAGTACCGTTGAACCAGATATTTCATTGAATATTTGTTATTGTTATTTAATTTGTTTATTAATAAATATTTAATTAAAAAATAATAATACATTTTTATTAACAAATAAAAAAAATAATTATATTGTAGTATTTTATCGACTTATATTTTTCGAAAGAAATGTACTTAATGATATTTTTCTATTTTATTCGTTATAGTATAATAGTACGCGAAAAAAAAGTTTAAGAACCGCTGGTCTAAAATGCCGGTTATTTGTTTTTTTTGAAATTATACTTTTTTGATTCTGTAAATGTAAAACTATGGGTTGCGGTCCTAAAAAGATTAAGAACCACTGGTCTAGACGATACAATATTTCCATTGTAAATTATTTTGATTTATTCTATATATTGTCATATATATTCATATATTGTCTAATTGTCTAATATATAATTTAATATCTCTCTTATAGAACGTTTTTTCTTTATCATTCGTCCGCATTCATGACTCATAAAACTACTGATTGTATATAATATAATTCGTTTTATTATAGGTATTTATGATTCTTTTAATAATAAGTTTATCTTTTTAAAGGTTTCTTCAAATTTATTATAATACTATAATGTACTCAAAAGTATTTAATAAACGGTCTCTAAAATCACAAAATAAAAATCCCCAATAGTAGTGTTATTACATTATTATACTATAATAATATATACTGAATGGATTTAAATTATTATAATATCGAGCATTGTTGTATTATTACGAATTCGTATTATTATTTTTATTATATAATAAATATTTTACCAATTGGATTATGTATTTTTTGGACGCTTATATTATAATATAATTGAATTGTAAGTATAATCAAATTACAGGTTAACCTTAAAAATAATGTCATAATAAGTCAATAGTTGCGACAAAATTCAAATTACTTTTTGTAAAAACATACGTATTTTTATATATATATATATATATTTTTATATATATACGTCAAATCACGTTAAAAAATATACTCGAATAATAATAATAATGTATATTTTTAGAAATAATATAATATTCTGTAATAAATAACGTCAAAATACGAACATTATTATGTGGATAAATGTTTTATATATTTTTCGGATTTATCACGCAATATACCAATTTAGTATTTCGATTTTCTTCAATGAGAACCGATTTTAAATAATACATTATATATATAATACTCGTATGATAATAATAAATACTATTGGTATATTGCACGGTTATCATGTAGACAACCGTGGTATATATATATATATATAGTAATATGACCGTGAGTATACCCGACTACACGCGCGTTACCACGTTGGCGGTAACTCGTATATATTGTATTATTACTATATAACGCAATAAAGGCGCACGTTGTACACCTTTACCTGGGTATAAAATTTACTCTTTTAACTTTTTCACCGCGCGCACGGTTACGTTTTAGCGCCGTTTCGAGCTATTATAATACGCACGTACATCGTATATATACAACGGGTACGTTGTTATATTATACACGCCGTATATTATACCGCGGTATAATATAACATATTATATGAAGATTTTGTCGGTAAAAAAAAAAATAAAATATAATATATAATAACAATAATACCTACCTAATAAAAAGGATGAATGGCTCGTAACATGTTGGTTATACGCGCGCGTACGGTATAAGGTATGTAACGCATATTATAATATATATTATACGGTCGCGGTGGTTACTCTGGTATAATAATGACGTTATACCTATATTATGTGTTTGGTTGCGAATGGAAAAGAAAACGCGCGGCGTTATACCTACCTACCGCGCGCGACCGAGGAGCAGGCTTCCTTTTCACACCTGTGCCGAAAGAAAAAAAATTAAATACACCGAACACGCGCGTTTATAGAACTATAAAAACGAAAACGCGCGAGACTATATACAGGGCGATCGAAATTTCCCGTATACATGGACGCATCACAATACATAATAATATAATATACGCATAAAATGGCGTCAGTCGAGACTATGAGTACGAGAGGACGATTTCAGCGCACGAATAGATAATAATAATATAATATTGTAGGTAAAATATGACGCAGAAAACCTAAACGGAAGATTATTATTGGTGATTTTTTTTTTTTATTATTATATATTATAGGCACATATATAATATATTTCCGAACAAAGGATATTATATAATATAATACAGTCAAAGAAGTTATATAAGTGTTTAATCACGCGCAATAAAACAATAAAATAAACATGATTAAAAAAAAATTTAATCACGCCTTTCTATAATAATAATCAGGGCTCATAACTTCTAGCATTTGCATATTTTTTTTGAGGGGTCCTAGAGGTACCTATGTGAGCTATAAATTTGTTTCAGATAACCAAGAAGCTACATACGAAATTGTATGTTGCATATTTTTGCATATTTCAGAGTATAAAGTGCTATTTTGCTTTTTTTCGCTTTTCTTCGCTTATTTTTAGATTTTTGCATGATTTTTATAAAAAAAATTTTAGTACCTATCCTAAAACATTTTTTCTTAAAAATAACAAGTAATTATAGTCATATTAATTTGTTCATATTAGTAATTAATTCGTGTTAATTAATTTTTCTTTTTATATAACATAAAATAATATCAGAAGAAACTATATATACCTATAATACGAGTTTAGACGACGCGCGACATAGCAAGAGTGTACGCCCGAAATATAATAATATATAATAATTTTTGTATACAAATGTTTTTTTTTTGCATATTTTAGTATTTTTAGTGCATATTTAAGCGCTTATATCAATACTTTTTAGAGCATATTTAAGCGCTTATAACAACCTTTTTTAGAGCTACAAGTTATGAGCCCTGATAATAATACATTATATATATATTATAATATACTTATTATTATAGTTTTATTTCTAATTTCGTCTTTGATTTTGATATAATATGTATAATAAGATATAACGTGGAATTAAGTTTTAAATTTACTCTAAACCCTAAAACATAATAATATGAATTCTATATACGGGGTAATAAAATATATATACATACGTATATGGTCGGTCAGTCAAATGTAAAGACGGCGCGGGCGTTGAAGTCTTTTATTTCAAAAACAATATAATAATTTATAATGTACACATCCCCCGAACGTTAAAAAATCGCTCGAATTAAATAACAAAAATAATATTTACGGATAAAATTACGAAAAAAAAAAAAAAAAAGAAAAGTTATATATTCATTATTAATAACTGCAGCGATTTATGATATAGGTACAATTTTTTTCTTCGCGTATTGAAATTTAAAAGTCTCGTTATTTCGTATAACGCGTATTTTGATCACTCTGTATAATAATATATATATTACGTACATCATAAATATATTTATTATTCGGGTACGTGCGTACTTATACGTATTATTATTATTATACCCGCGCGAATGAGTGAGGTGTAAAAAGAACGCTGGCGCGTATATTAACGCCTTTTTTCGTCTTCTATTCATATAATATATTATAAATATTCTTTCCATTCTCATTCGCGTCACTTGTTCTATTATATTATGTTATATATATATGTACGCGTTCTTCGCCCCATAAAAGTCTCGAGTCCGATTCCCACTTTGCAGCCATCGTTTTGTAGAATATACTAAATACGAGTATATATATATATATTTATAAATCCTAAAACGTATATTATAGGTACACGTATAGGTAAATATAATACGGTCATCGGGTTTTCCTGCAGTTTTTACAATTTTTTTAAATGACAAAAATATACCCCGACTAGGTCGTAAACGGTTTGTATTAACTCTAAAAGGGTTACAGAATACTCCAACGTCTTTGGTGTATATACAATATAATAATATAATACGTAGTTGTAAACCGTACGCGTGTATTATGTATAATAAATTACACGTAGGTACTATACGAATGTGTAAAACGACTATATATAGAATTATATTATACATACGATTCGTTCATTATTATACAAAGTATGTAAAAATCGTGTTCATTCATAATATTATATTATATATATATTATTTAAATCTAATAAATAATATAAGTTATATTATAAAAATGGTCAACAAACGCTGTTTTATTCATTAATATATATATATATATTAAAATGATTAATGATCTAACGATTTAACCCTAATTAAACCTAATTAAAAACCTACGTTGGGCCTTTATAATATTACCTGGGTTATATAATATATTATATATGTTTTTAATTTAAACATCGTAAAAAAATAAAAATTAAAAATACTTTTTATTTTTTAAGTTTAGTAAAATTTGAAAATAGCCAGTATATAAAGTTTGTATATTATAGTATATAAATATCAAAATTCTATACATTTCGCACCACACCGTAAATAAAAAGTTGGAAATATCGCGATTTTGTCAAAAAATTCCAATTTCCAACGCCCATCATCACACTCAATATAATATTATAAAATAACAAATGAGAGTGTTATACATTTATTATTATTATTATTATTATTATTATTATTATTATTATTATTGTGGGATTTGAAAAAATCGAGTAAAACAATTTTATTTATAAGGGAAAAACAAAATAATAATAAAAAAGATCCTCGCCGACTATTATTATTGCGTGTATTACACGACGAAAAGATAATATATATTATATATATACGGTCTCTAATATTACATTACCGTAAATATAAACTCCAATCAACTATATATAATATCTTTGTAAAATCGATATTTCTATATATACCTTAAACTCATTCGTATACGCGCGATCGTACAGGTGGATTTTTTTCTTCTACTTGTCGCTCTTTCTCTTTACACATTTATTATATTATATACCTAGGTATAATAATAACATATACACCTATACGCGTTATTAAATATGAAATATAAATTTTTAGGACCACCCAAAAACACTTCATCGCCGCCCTCGTCGTAATTATATTATTATACAACGGACGGCGCGAACAATTTTTTTTTTTTTTTACACCGATTCCCATGTGATGTTTTTTTTTTTTTTTTTATCGATTTCTTTCCAACCGTGAGTTTTTCGGCGGCTTTTCCGACGCCATCGAAACACACATATTATATTATAGATATATTATATTATTTTATGGCCACGAATCGTTCGAAATATATTATTTATAGTGTTATTGTATATTTTTATGTATACGGTTTAAAAAAGAGAAAAAAAAGGGTGTCGACCGAAAAATATAAAAAAAAAAATATATATATATATATATACCTAATATACGTTTATTATTATATTACAAAATATCACACGCGTACGTACGTAAGAGTAGATAATAATATACGTTTATAATATAATATACCTACCGCGGAAGCGCAATGGCGCGAGGAAGAACCGTCCCATTTCCAATAAAATAATAATACATATAATAATATTTTAATATACCGTAGTCGTAAATAAACGCGACCACCATAACCGCGGTATACGCGTATATTTATTACCGATATACCTATGTATTTTATGTATTATATATTACAGTACATTAAATATATTTATTTTAATTAAAACCATAGACCGTAATATATTTTATATGGTATATAAATGTATAGAATATACAGTATGGAGTATTACTGCTTAACGTAGGCTGTATATATAAGCCAAAGCCTAGAGCGTCAGAAATCTATATATCATATTGTGACATTGTTACGTACTGCGTATATTATATTTTATATTTTAATTGTAAATTATTATACTGATTTCATTTTATTATTATTATTATTATTATTATTATTATTATTATTATTATTATTATTATTATTATTATTATTATTATTATTAGATATATATTATTAAATGGAATACAAATTATAAACGCTTTATTTATGCGATGCTTTGCCCGCAGAGATAACACGGCGGCTAAAAATATAATATTAAATCAATAATATAACATACGAATATACGAATTTCCATTTAATTTATAATATTCAAACATTCGTTTAAAAAAATATCCGATTTATGAAATTACGTTTTTTAATTTATCGTATTTATATACTGGGATATTTTTTTTATTTAAACTGGCGCTATTAAATTTTCTGATCTCTACAACTCAGTCATAAGTCATAACGTTAATTTATGTATCGGTTAGGTTAGGTGTTCAATGGATAAGATTGCGATTGGCGGACTATATATTATTATTTTTCGTCACGAATATTAAACCGCATTAAAAGTTATGTATTTATCGAGTCTAATATGATGATTATTACACATTTGGGCAAAAATAATATAATATAGGTATCGTCGGTTTAAATCGCAAAGGTCGTACGTCCAAAATGACAAATTTTCAGGAAAAGAAAAGTAATAATTTAATTTATATCAAATTATCAACAATAAATTATCATACGACATAATATTATAATTATTATATCGAAGATACGACTTTTTTCCTGGTCATAATATAATATCATATGTATAATATATATAATCATATATAATATATATATATCATAATTTGCAGTTTCCACAATATTTCTTTATGTATCAATTTCATGGAGGATTTAATCATAAAATTAAATTGATGATATTATCAAACGTTGTTTCCTCCGTTTTAATCGACGAAAAAACCAAAAGAAAATAGAAAACTGAGTTACAATCCTTTGCGATTTAGGCCGACGATAGCCGATGGATAGTAAAAGTGTCTAGAGACACAAAAAAACATAATTGTTTCTTCGATTCGCTCATCAGAATCTAAAATTTAAAATCGTAATTTTTTTTTATGAAATATTGTTATATTATTTAAAAATAATACGTAAACTTGCGTAAGTAACAAATTGAAAAGCTCAAAGTTAAAATATAATGGGTGGTTTATTTTCAAATTTAAGCTATTTCAAATTTTTTTTTCAATTTTCATAGCCTACAAGCGGCAAAAACCTTAATCCGGGCCAGAGTAGAAATATATACGATTTTTTTTAATGAAATTATAATATTAATATGTTATAGAATTTAAATCGCTGAAAACTTAAAACGCGCATTTGGAATCCTTGTAAAACAATATATTATTCTTATAAACTTAAATACGAAAAAATTATTAAAAAATCAAAAATTATTACAACACGCCTGCGCGCATCCAACCGAGGAGTTGAAACGTTAATCCGATTTGTCGAGTATGGTAAAACCTATAATTATATTAATTTCGTTTATATTATTTATGCATTATGCGTTTTTTTTTTTTATAGTAAACGCATATAAATTTATTACATATTTTTTTAACAAATTTATAATAAATAATACATTTATTAAATTATTAACTCTCGTTGCGTTGACATTTTTAAAATTCATCGAATACGAAACGAATAATATAATCACGCGTGGTTTTATTTCTATTAATAAATATACAATATATTATAATTATAAGCTGTTAAAAAATAATTTGTAACCTCGATGAAAATTGAAAATTGCGATCGTCAAATAATATAAATATACATATATAATATGTAAGACCGGATTATAAGTATTATATTATATTCTCCCCGAAAGAAATTTTCACATCACACATTTTTTTATCAATATTCAATAAATAAATGGATAATAAATCTGATAAATAAAGAAAGATTAAATTATAATTTATAAAAATTATCGTAAAATATATATAAAAAAAATATTTAAATAAATAAAAACTTAAACCCACAAAAAATTTACTTTTATTGAAGCAAATACGTATTTCGATAACAAGTTACTTATCGTCAGTTCAAAACACAGTAACTTTGTTATCGAAATACGTATTTGCTTAAATAAAAGTAAATTTTTTGTGGGTTTAAGTTTTTATTTAGATATATATATTATCCACAAGTCAATACTTCAATATTAATTTTAAAAAATATTACTTAAAATTAATAAAATTCGTTTTATTTATACGAATGAAATTTTTTTTTCTATGCTATTTTCTATATTGTAGTCTTTTATATTATATTATCAATAAAAACAATTTCGATAATAACAATTGTATTATTTCGCCTAAAATATTGTGTTAGTATATATATATATATAGAAAATGGACGTTTTTTCTGATTTTAATTAAATTCCTCCGAAAATTCTACATTCGATATATTTAACAAGATTTTCAAAATCGATGACTTACGATAAACAGTTTATATTTAACGTAGGTACACTTATAATAAGAGTTATAAGACGTTCGTATTTTTTAACCGATATTTTATAGTTAAATCTATTGGCTGCAAAAATATGCCACCCCGGAATCCTTTTTTAGGCTGTTAATTATTATAAATTTTATTACATTATATTATATAAATTTCGTAAAACGAATTGTTTTCGTCTTAATCGATAGAATAATTTTTTTAAAAAGAACAACCGATACAATTACAATAATTGCGCCTTACTTAAAATTAACTATACAATTAATGAAATTATTGGCCGGATTTCTTAAAAAAATTGGTCCAGAATTTATTTTTTATGTTGCATCTGAATATTATCACGCCTATATTATGGTTAAATTCGAATGAAATTTAAATACGCGGGCAATACTAAAATAATGTATAAATCGCGATTGCTATAATTTGGATTTTCATATAACTGACCGAAAATTATAATATTGCGAATCGTTGTAAGCATGATGGGTGCCCATATATAGATACAATTTCAAGAGGGTCAATGTTTCAATTTTTATATACTTATGACTTTATGAGTTTTCAATTGATTAAAATTGCAAGTTTATTTTATTTTTCTATAGAAGGGGCAAGTACCTCGTCTTCCACCCATGGCGCTTATGGAAGGGAAAACGGTACGGACAATCGTATATAATACGTATAATATATATATACATAAATATGAATTTCGATTATTATTTGTCAAAAATCGTTAAGACGATAATACGTATTTCTCCTTTTTTTTTTTCCACCTTTAACGCGTGTGTGCAGCCGTCGTACATATTATGTATATCGTATTATATTATTATACCTACCGCGGCCGTTTTATGAATAAGGTATTATAACACGCATGTGCTCGTGTATATTTTCATAATTTGTATTATTATTATTATTATTATTATTATTATTATTATTATTATTATTATTATGATCATCATCAACGTGTCGAGGGACCGTGTAATGCGTATCCGAGAACTCGACGAAAGAATATCGAATTGATGATAAAAAGAGGTGACTGTAAACGACGGATAAACACATTATATTATTATACGTATATACGTATAGGTACGGCGGCGGCGCTGAATAGGAATCTAGATCTACATGGTTTCCTACTGTTATAGAAACAGGTGTTAACACGCAGACTTCTGCTGGACTTCATCTTGTGTGGTTTGCCCTCGGGCCATTATAATAATAATACGTATACTCGTATTATAGTAATATTACATTATGTGTATTATTATTATTTTCTCGTCCGTCGTTTTCCCCCGTCCCGCCCCCGCGACCGTGACGTCACGATATAGTGATACCACGCGGATCTTTCGTTTATATATTATATACTTTCGCGTAAGTCGCATAACCGCGATTTTGGTTACGGTTATACTATACCCGTATAGCATAATATAATATAATAATAATATTATAACCAGGGTTCGGGACTTAAAGCATTTGCTTATTTTTTTAGATTGACATTAAATCTAGCAGAGTGCTATGGAAATTTATGTCATGTTGCAACAATTACAAATATGAAATTTGAAAGTGCTTTTTTTTGCTTATTTCAATGATTTATTCGAAAAATGCTTTTTCACGCTCTTTTCTTATTTTAATTGCATATTTCCAACTTAAGAACGCATGATACTAAAAATTTGGGGTTTTTTTTTAATGTTTGTTGGCAATATAGAAAAAAATTGAAACTAAAAATAATTTTACCATTGTGCATCAATATAATATGTATTTTACCCAAATAGTATTCTCTTAATTTATTAATTTTCTTATTCTATTTTTAACGTTGTGTACTTATTGTAGTCACATTATGTAGATACGGGTAATTAAATTATTCTAACACTGTAATAATTTAATTACGTTTTATTTTAGATAAACAAACTATAAATATTAATTCCTGACATATAATAAGAAACACAATAACAGTAGATTACATATTATTTAATTATTAAATTTGTAATTTTAATATGAAAAAAAAATTATATTATAAAGTTTTTATATTTATCTACAAAATTTGCAGTTTTAGACAAAATTTTTTTTATTACTAAAATTTAGTAATAAATTTTATTACTTTCAGTAAAATTTTAGCATCTTACTTTTTATTTTAATGTTTTGAAGTGCTTATTTGAATGCTTATTTTGAAGTTTTTAGGCGCTTTTATAAGCGCTTATTTTGATGATTTTAAGTGCTTTAAGTCCCGAACCCTGCTTATTATATATTACAGCATGTTTATTACAAATGTATAAATCGTATTATATTTGTATACATACGACAATGGCGTATTTACGAGAGATAAATCCCCACATAATTTTATTTTTAGTGATATTTTTTGGTAGATGATATTGTTTTCTACTTAACTCCATCCCCTCCGTACAGAGACAATTAAATATTTTTCGATGCCTATGTCCCTTTCTTTGACAAAATCCTATATAAATACAAAATACGCCTCCCGTGGATTATTATATTAATAGATATTATATAATATCGCCCAAGTGGAAACGCGTAATATCGTAGAATTCAAAATAATTATAATATCCGAAATGTTATTTTATCTATATAATATAATGTACATACAGGTATATACCTGTACCTATTACCTGTACGTTATGCGTTTATGTATTGTAATATAGTCATTTAATCGCAGTCCATAAAATCATTTTTTAACCGAGAGTTATTATATTGTTATATATTAAAACATAAAATCTTTCCTCGCAAACGTCGACCGCGGTATACGAGTATACCTATACAAATAACGACCAAAAGTTATTCATATATTTTTTAAGTTGGGTTAGGTCTTTCCAGCGAGGGTAGGGTTCGTATAACGTGTGGTCCGTCTTTACAGCGTATTTTAACTATCCTTCGGTAGCTTTTTTTTTTTTTTTTTGCTTTTTATTGCGGTTACGTATATTATATCTATAAATTTTAATAGTTGTTTAACGTGACCGATATGACAAAGAAAATAATATTATATATTATACCTAATAACAATAATATAATACGTATTGTACAATAGAAAAGGAACATTACATTATAATATATGCGCGTCGGACATAATAATTATATTATTATTATTATTATTATTATTATTATTATTATTATTATCGCAAACGCGTTTAGGCTTGTCGGATACAGTATTTGATTGTATTATAATATATAAACTCTCGTTAATGTTTTTTTACGATCGTGTTTTTCGTTTTTTTTTATATCTATATACGTGTATATAATAAATTGAAATGGCGTTTGTGTAAAATTTACTGCAGCCAATAAGAGTTTATATGGAAAGGACAAACAAAACCGATTTTTGAAATTTTTCCATTTCCTATATAAATGTGTAGAGAAAGAAATCGTGTGAAATTTTACACTCGATACCAAACCTATATATTATACAATATTATAAGAGGGTATAAAATATTCTATATTATCAATATTATGAATTTATTGGACCGGAAAAAAGTTTTAAATAAAATACCAAAATACGATTTTCAAACATAAAGTATACAATATAATAATGATATTATAAAGGCATCGCAGAGGAGTAGAGGACAGATGCAGTACAGAACATAATAAATTCTGTGATTACGCAGCGATTTTTCCCCTGCACATTGTGTTTTTGTTATTATTATTATTATTATTATTATTATTATTATTATTATTATTCCGTCTGCCCCGGACGATTGTCTGTTTGTGAATAAATAACATAATGAAATATAATATAATAATAAGTATAAATAAAACGTGTGTTTGTAATTTCTATAAATTTTCAATTCAATATTATACAATTAATAGAAAATACTACGAATAAACTTGCAGATAAATGCGCAGCCTAATATCATTTAGAAATGTAATATTATCTCGTAACAGATATTACCTAAACAAATTGGTTTCCTTTAGAAGATTCTTTGTAAAAAATATGAATTAAAATAATAAAAAAACCTTTAAAACGTTTATTGGCAAAATACAAACTTGCATTTTTTTTACTCGACTATATAAAGTTAAAAAATATATTTCGTTATTTCATATACTAATTCCAATTAAATTAATTAATTATTATACTATCGTCATTTTATTTTTATTCTTTTACCTTTTTATAATTTATTGCTAATTGTCATAAAATTGCTTCTACGTTCTCTCTAATATCTCATACGTATCTCGTAAATATTATTTAATTAAATGTATATTATTACATCTGTTATTTACTCGGTAATTGCGCACTAAAAGGGCTTAGGTAGTGTATTCGTATAATAAATAAATGACTTTGAATAATCTATACGACTCGTAATAATTTTAAGTCCTCGATTCGATGACGATGCGTGTTTGCAAAACGCGTTTTACATTTTTAAACGATTTATAAAAAAAAAAATAATAATAATAATTTCGCCTGTCGTTATCTATATATACAACCTCAACCGCAAACCGGAGTGTATACGTATTACATATAGGTATCGTAACTATATAATTTATTTTGTATAATATACGATTACATTATACCATTAATTATATACCTTATATTATTGACGAATCCGTCGTGTAGACCACAAACTTTGTTATAATTTTATTATATTCACAATGTATTAATACGAGTATATTGTAGTTTATATTATAATAATATACGATCTAGTATATTATTTATTACCTTATTTTAGGTATCTATATTTATATTACATAATATATACATAACCTATATAGGTATAAGGTATAACACACTACAATAATAATATTATAGACGAGCATATAACTATATATATTACGTCTTATATGTTATAATCAGGGTTCGGGACTTAAAGCACTTAAAATCATCAAAATAAGCGCTTATAAAAGCGCCTAAAAACTTCAAAATAAGCATTCAAATAAGCACTTCAAAACATTAAAATAAAAAGTAAGATGCTAAAATTTTACTGAAAGTAATAAAATTTATTACTAAATTTTAGTAATAAAAAAAATTTTGTCTAAAACTGCAAATTTTGTAGATAAATATAAAAACTTTATAATATAATTTTTTTTTCATATTAAAATTACAAATTTAATAATTAAATAATATGTAATCTACTGTTATTGTGTTTCTTATTATATGTCAGGAATTAATATTTATAGTTTGTTTATCTAAAATAAAACGTAATTAAATTATTACAGTGTTAGAATAATTTAATTACCCGTATCTACATAATGTGACTACAATAAGTACACAACGTTAAAAATAGAATAAGAAAATTAATAAATTAAGAGAATACTATTTGGGTAAAATACATATTATATTGATGCACAATGGTAAAATTATTTTTAGTTTCAATTTTTTTCTATATTGCCAACAAACATTAAAAAAAAACCCCAAATTTTTAGTATCATGCGTTCTTAAGTTGGAAATATGCAATTAAAATAAGAAAAGAGCGTGAAAAAGCATTTTTCGAATAAATCATTGAAATAAGCAAAAAAAAGCACTTTCAAATTTCATATTTGTAATTGTTGCAACATGACATAAATTTCCATAGCACTCTGCTAGATTTAATGTCAATCTAAAAAAATAAGCAAAT
This sequence comes from Tetraneura akinire, assembly GCA_021307375.1. Lineage (NCBI taxonomy): Eukaryota > Metazoa > Arthropoda > Insecta > Hemiptera > Aphididae > Tetraneura > Tetraneura akinire. The sequence goes on from JAIUCT010000015.1 coordinate 254,326, forward strand.
GCTTTAAGTCCCGAACCCTGATAATAAGTCACACGCACACACATAAATTTAAATTTGATTATATATTGCACAGATATAATTGGTGACAATAATTATTATCGAAAATAACTTAAAAAATTAGAGAAATTAGAAAAATAAAAAATTAAATACATTACAAATAAATCACGGTAAAAAGTTTATAAAGTAGATTGCTATAATATAATATTATTATCAAAATGATGTGTATCTTTTTTTTAATTTTTTTTCCTGTTTTTATGCCTGAAGACACACATTTAAGTACATTTAATTAGACCATTTACTACCCGAAATAATGCTCCGATTTTCATTATGTTTCCGGTTGGATAGTGCATGCAGTTGGTACTTTATTTAAGTCATTTTTAGAATTTCTCAAAATTGACCCTATGCCTATACGATAGAAAAAACGACAAAAAATTGCATTTTTCACGGAAACTGAAATTTCGACGAATTCGATTTCAATATTTCCAATATTTCACGATAACTTGGGCAACTTTGGAGTTAGAGACTTGAACATTTTATTGAGTGTTCACATAGGTACTATATACGAGTATATGTGGTAAAAGTTTGGAATCGTTATGTTAATTTTTCTACAACATATATGACATTGAATATTTCGTAAAATTCTCGTTTTTATGTAAGTATATAATGTTTGATAAAATTGACAATTTTGGGTTTAAAGATCTGAAAATGTTTCTGAAGTATAATACTTACATATTACTTAACTTGATATCAAAATATTAGAAAAATGTCAATTATCAATTTTTTTTTATAAGTGCTTAAAGTTGACATTTGAGTAAAATCAGTATCTAAAGTATTTATGTGGATTCTATTCTTATATTATATTTCAATATTTTACAATAATGTTAAATAAAATTGACAAACATTATTTCAAAATTTTGAAAATTTTATTGAAGCTCAAATACATTATACATTTTACTTAATTCAGTTCCAATTAATATTGTAATATTGTGAATTATTACACTTACGATTTTTTTTTTTTTTTTTTTTTGTAGCTGTTTTAAGTATAAAAAAGCAATGGAAGGGATACTGGTGTGGAAGGTATACCGGTGTAAAGAGTATTGATATTGTTGAATTTCGATTGCAATTTGAATGCAATGATAAATCATATTATATTCGAAAATCGATTCTGAGCGAAGTACTGTCAAATTTAGGTATATTTAAATGAATCATTTAGGAGATTTATGATAAATTATTTATATCGAACGTAATAGAGACTGATAAACGTAAACATTTTAATCGGTGTAGGTACGAGTATATTATCTGATGATGAACTATATTCGCTCCCGTTCAGAATCTAAAACGTTATTTATATTACGTGTAAAATTCGTACAATTTTATTGAAATAATAAATTATTGATATAATAAACGCGCTGAAACCGAACGGTATAAAAGTAAAAATCAGAAAATACATTGTATATATATTATAATATATACTCTGTTAAAATAATAATAAACATATACTTAGAGTAATAAAAGAATTACACATAAATAATTGCTTTGTGTAAAGCTATAAATTTAAACGCGTTTTATTTTTATAATACGCATTTTGACTTAATGTGAAGAGTACATACGCACATGTATATTATATATGATGAGTCATTAATAAAAACATAAATAACTTTGAAACTTCCAGCGTGAGTATGTAATTTTTGTAACTCTCTCGGTAATATATTTATATATATTATATAATATTACACGTTATACAAGATTTTAAAAGTATTTAATATCGAGTACGAAATATTACCTAAGTTTTATCGACTTTAACGTCATTGTTTATGACAATATAATATTAATTTATAATTGAATGCCAAAAAAAAAAAAAAAATTTAAACGCGTAATATTTCATTTGAGAATTCTTCACTATAAGAATATATAGATAATAATAAATATAAACAATAAAGTGTATAGTTTTAATAGTCCGTAA
>JAIUCT010000015.1:346776-359567 GCA_021307375.1 Tetraneura akinire
AATAATAATAATAATAATAATAATAATAATAATAATAATAATAATAAATAACATATTAAAACAGTATTAGAATAACGGAACTCGGACAAACGAGCCAAGCAAAATGAAGACGTTAACATTTTTAATAACAATAATATATATTAATATTATATTCTTTTCGCACGGGTACCGCGTCACGCCCGTTTCGACACGGACCGTATACGGTTTTTTTTTTTTTTTACGATCCAACTGAAGTACACTAGCATTTCAATATCTGTACCTATATATAATATAATAATAATATATATATAAACGTGTGCGGTACGGAGACGAAGATATTATTATAATGCGCGTGAGATCACCGATAGACGTTACAGTCGTATATATAATATAATACCTACCTGTATACTCGTATATAGCTCGCCGCGGAAAATAAAAACGCCACAACACATTTCAGAAATAGTATTGTATTATTATTATTATTATTATTATTATTATTATTATTATTATTTTACCCCTTTTAAAATATAAATATATATATATAGGTTAGGTTATATTTGTCCGCAATATAACACGCGCGCGTTTGTGTGATGACCGCCGCCGCCGCCGCCATTCATTGAATGAAAGACGATCGCAACTTCACGCAACGCGTACGTGTATAATATAATAATATTAATATTATACCCACCGCGCGACTACCTATACGTATACGGTATACCTATATAATATAATTATAACATCGTTACACGCGTGCGTATACCGGTATATTATAACGTATATAACCGCTGTACAACCGATATTTGTTGCTTATTATACCGTGGTATATATATTTACGTATTACGTATATATACATACATAATAATAATATATAATATACGCGCGAGTGATGTGTAGTGTTGGTTAGCCTACGGCGCGGTAGATTTATTGCAGTGAAATTTAAACGTCCAAATGATTGAAATACACAATTGGATATTGTTCGAGACTTAACGTTTTATCGTTTATTCGTAACGCCTCTCGCCACCCTATACATTTATATGTATATATATTATTACGTTATAGGTATACATATTATACTATTAAGATATTTATATTTCTATGTATAACTGTAATAACGGTGACGTTTTCTTCTTTCTTTTCCCCGTTTTAACTATACCTACACGTATAAACGTATATTATAAATTATAATATATACACGTCATATTATATACGTATAGTTCGTAAAATTTTACGATAGGTTTCAATCGATGATCCTTCTTACTCGTGTGTACATCATAATAATATACTCATATACGTACGTGTTATTATTATTATATATTGTCATATTTTGTCCGCAATATATTATTATATAATATAAAAATCCCACTACTCATAGAAACTCTCACGTTTTTTTTTCTCTCCGACCTATACATAGTCCCATATTCATATATTATTCCCTATTATATATATTTATACCTAGGTATAGGTTTTATACCTATTCGTACGTATATAATAATATATAAAACAGCTGGGAACAACATAGATAATGTACAAATGTATAATATTACATAATATATTATAATATAGATATATCAGATGGCCAGTGGTCGGAGCCTCGGAGGAGTTCTTAACGAGGGGGGCTGTAAATTATAGTGAATATTATATGCCTATACTCCTATTATAGTGATAATTGATATAAAGAAGCGAACATAAGGTAATGAAGTCGTTTATTAATTTTCAAATACGGATATGTGATGTACTTATACTGCAAAGAATACCGTTTAATGTCCATCATAACAAACGAGCTGAACACGATATATAGTAGCCAATGTATGTTGCAAAACGTTTTGCGCGTTTTGTGGGGAACCGGCTTAAAATGATATATTATGCACAGATTAGATTAAACAAAGATAATATATATATAATATAAGTATAGGACCCATAATAATTAATTATCATTAATCGTGATAATAGCAATAATTTACTGAGTATAATATCGAATATAAAATTTATTTTCTTCATATTATTTATACAAACGTTTACCTCTCTAACAAGAAAATCAATATTTTTACAGATGTAAAAAATAATATTATATCATGCGAATAATGGTGAAGGCTTAATAAGCCTCCTTAGTCCATAGATGGAAAATTAATAGATAAAAATTAATTTCTAAAAAAAGTCGGGTTGCCATTTAACTTTCAAAAGTTGTATTGCGCATGCGTGAATTGGACCGATGGAACAATTTTATTTTATACTAAAATAAAACTTCAGTAAAGTACATTAAGGTTCCCAGCCTTAAAATCGTCAAAATATCATATTTTTACCTCGCACAACCCTGAATGGATTTAGTGTGCCACCCTGTATATTATTATTATTATTATTTTTTTATCAATTAGCACCTCCTGTTATAATACTTTCTGGATGAGCGTTTGTGTTCGGAATGTACTACAACGGCGTTTATGTTTTAACAACGTTATTCATTATAAAGTATAGAATAATAGAATAACTTATATACTCGTATAATTATATTATATATAATATTTTGAAATATTTCGTTCCTATATTATATATACCTATATCAAATTCATATTAGAAAAGTACGTGTAATTATTTTTCATCGACATGAAATATATGGTCGACTTATAATAACGAATATTGAATTTGTGGGGCATTATATGTAATTCACAACGTATAAGTATTAAAATTATAGTAAAATATACTTTTTTATATAAATATGAGATTTTTGGTATTTTCCTCTCGCTAACCGTGTACATGATTATAATATTTACATGTATATTTATATATTTAGACTTAAGTATATTACATCGGTATATTATATTATATTATATAGGTAGTATTTATATTTCTAACGACTTGTATGTTACCTACCTGTAAAAGAAACAACAAAATGTCCAAAAAAATTTACTGTTTTTTTTTCTTTTAAGTGGGTACCTGCATAACTCTATAAGTATACATAAAATATAATATATATGCATCTTTTTTCTTTGCGCTCAACGCGTATATAATATATATATACCTAGGTACTTTGTGACTAATATCTACAATATCGTATTGTTTCTCAGAAAAACTAAAAAGTTTAAAAATTACACAATACAGGCGCGCGTCTTATAATATATAATATATACACTTACGTCCTATATATACGTATACAAATTTATCGTTATAACGATAATACTAAAGTCTAAAAATACGTATAAATACATAATACATAATATTATTATATTATAATCTAATACACGGTTTACAAGGAAAAAATATTGTGTTTAAATATTTATCATTATAATAACACACGGACTGGTGATAAATATTTAAACAACGATTTTTTTTATTAGGTCCTAAATATTATTATATATGCATATATATATATATATAGTTATTGTATATTGAGACGAGGTTCACTTAAATAATATACGTCAAAAAAAAAAAAAAAAGAAAAAATGATGCAGTATAAGTAAATATTATAATTAGACTGCTTGTCTATATATATGTACATAACTTATATACGCTATATTATATATACATAGTACAATATCGTCAATGTTCCAAACCAAAAAAAATACTCAAGTAAGTATTGAAACATAGTATTATTTTGACAACTCCAAAAAAAAAAAAAATAAATAAATAAAAAAATAATGGTCAGACACCTTTTTTTTATACTCGTATATAATAACGTGATGTATTAATAAATATATATGTAAAAAGAAAACTTAATAATTATAATCATAAATAATAAAATTGTTATAATTATATTACCCTTTCAAAGTATATAAGATCGGACATCACTATAATATTAGTCTTCAGTAGTTATATTCAATACTCAAATGGTTATCGCGATTATTTTAAAGTTTTTATTTTATTTTATCGTCGTCTTATTATATTTTAAAAGTAAAATGGGTATTCACTTGTTTAACATTTATAATATAATATATACAAATAATTGCAAATTATAAATACGTACGGGAGTATACGAGTAGGTACATGGAGTATTCAGAAATACGAAATAGATAAGAAATACGTTGAAAAACGTTATTGTATTCTATAAAAATTCTGCGAGCTATCATTTAACGAATAAAAAAATATTTTTGATCAATCAATAAGAATTTAATTAATTTACTTGGAAACGCTGATTAAGACGGACCCATTTTATAATAATTATATATATCTTATAGGTATAATGAATTTAGTTAATACACAATGCAGATTGCGTGAATATTATATTTATTATCTTCGATTCTTTTGTAATCATATTATAATTTGCAATTTATAATCTATATAATATACACCAATAGGTATTATTGACTACTTTATAATTTATATTATATATATATATATAGATAGATAGAACAATAAATTATAAGGGAAAAAACGCGTTTTATTTTACTTTATCGATCCGTGCATTGCGTAGTTAGTTTGTGTAATTATTATTGAATTAATATCGTTTGAATTGACGAATTCCCATATACTTTGTGTCATTTAAGTCGAGTTTAAAACATTAAAATGCAATATTTATTATATTCTGTGATCACATTTTAAAGATATAACAATAATATTGCACCTAAATAATATTACAATAATTATTATACAACCTATGTCATATATATTATTACACCTATATAATAATAATTATTATTTAAATTGTATTTAATTATTCCACAACTGTCAACTATACATTATATCCTACTTTAAATGTCAAATATCATAATTAGGTATGTGTTTTATGACAATTATTTTATTATATCTATACGAATTATAATAATATAGGTACACGTTTATGAATTTATATTATACAAATTCAAATATCTTTCCTGGTCTCTGGTCACTTAAATATAGTAGTCTTTTTTAAGAAAATAAATAATTATTTTTATCTCTGCCATGTGTGATATTCAAACGCTTGTTTTTAATAACAACGCATCTTTTACGTTATAGGTATAGTATAATGTATAGGTACACTTAACAATGTAAATTATATATAGTCTATATACATAGTGTAAGCAGAGGCGGACTGGCCACTGGCCTACTGTCCTGTAGGACAGTAGGCCCTCGTATTACGGGGCCCTTCATCAATAAGCCTCAAGAGACCAAAATACATATTTAGAACAATCAACTGTAATTTCTAAATTTGACAATGAGTAGGTACTATTATTATTATTAGGTATTAGTAGGTAAATCGATACCTACTCAATGATAAATGATAATATATTGTACAATTGTACTTAGGTATAGTGATGTAAGTAGAAAATTTCCATTTTAGAAATTTCTAAATTGAAAATTTCTAACCTTTGGAAATTTCCAATAGAAATTTCTAGAAAAAAATTGTATTATTCGTTTTTATTTACATTAATTTTATTTTGATAATAAAGCAATGGATACCGCGAATGAAATATATATTATGAAAGATAATAATTAAGAATATCTGATATTTATTTAAAAAAATTATACTTCAACAACTTCAATCATTCTGATTTTTAATTTTAATTAACTCTGTATTAAGTTTATTGTTCATATTTTAAAAATAAAATATTTGAATATTAAATTAATAAAATTTGAATAGTATATTTTTAATGTTTTAATAATGTATATTATAATTTATATATTAATAATATTTACACATCTAAAGACTGAAAATAAGCTCTATTGATAAATTTAATTAAATTTGAAAATTTCAAAAATTTCTAGAATATTCAATTTCTGAAATTTTACATCACTACTTAGGTATAATGTTTTTACAGTATTGGTATTATAAAATATAGATTAAACATTATCAAATTATAAATATTATAATATATAACTGTAATTGATTGTATCACGGATTGCATTGATTTATCCCTTATCATTTATCTCAAAATGTATCAAAATCTCCCAAATGTATACTTCTAAAAATCATTGAATACAAATAATACAATTTATTACAATGCAATAGAATGTAAACATTCTAACATTGTGATAACATATTAATTATATATTATTACTGCAATATTTTAATTAAAAGTTTTGTAATATATTATTTATATATACGAGTATTATAATATACGTCTTGGATAAATTATTATATTTTATAATAATTAATAATAGTTTATATACATATGTATTATAAATAAGTATATTCTGTGAAGTTAATAGTTTTGTTTTACGTGTATATAAGCGTATGCAACGAAAAAAAAACTCCGAGTTCGTGTTTATACACGTGATCATCGATGGATTTTAAAATACCTGCAGAGAAGAAGCACAACGATTACATATATATAGGTATATGCAAGTATTTATGTACATAATATACGTCGGAGATTTATGGAATTTTCGTGGGAAAAGTACACTTAAGTATTATGCTAATGAACCGAATAACCTGTAGCGGTTTTCTAGGTGATTTTTGGTATTTATTATTATTTTTTTTTCTATACCTATTTATTTATTTGTCTACCGAAATGGCCTCGAACATAATATTATAGGTATACTACATACTCGTATATTGAAACAATAGATACAAATCGGTGGTATAAAAGTGTGTATCTTTCCAACATATACCAGGTATATTATACTTATATATTGTAATATTTCATTAATGCTGTATTATAATGAATGTGTACAAAATATTTAAATATGGTACATATGGCATAGGGTATATTATAATGTTGGTAACAAAAAAAAAAAAAAATCATAATCATATTATAAATATTATTTAAATGCCATGCAAATTGCGTGATATCGTTAATATTATGAAATTAAAATAGTTATCTGTATAAACTACTTAGAATATAATATATATAAAAAATATAACCATAACCTAGAAATGTCAAAAATATTTTAATTAAAAATATGAAACGTTGTCGATGCGTGCGTATATATATCACCACGATTAATTATATATTACATAAATTATATTTAAGGCCTTAAAATTATTTACGAAAGAAAATAATTAATATATGTAATAATATAATTATTATATTTCGCTGTCTTAAATGAAAATAGAAAAGTATTCAAACTTCATAATTTCACTTATATAAATTACTTTTAACTCTAATGACTATAGTTACGTAATTTGTGACTATTACATAGCAGTGGTTCCCAACCTTTTTTATTAGTTATTACATCCCACCAGTGCATTTTTTAAACTAGTAAATTTGCGACACAAATGTCGCCTATAGTGAAGATACTTTGTGACCTAATTGACTATATTTAAAAACTGGACGACACACAATTTATTATATTTATTAATTATATAAATTGTTATTTTATATATAAAGGAACGACGTATACAATCTTCCTGACAAAAAACGTATAAAAATCGTTCATATATTATAAAAGTTATTTTGAAAAAAGTTTATAATATTTTTAAGTCTAAATATAATTTGGTAATATTTTTTCAATAAAAAGTTTATAGAATAAACAAGTAATCATATTATAAAAATATAGATTATATAATTTAATATAATAAATTATGACTTTTTTTTATAACTTTACCTACCTACCTTAGTACCTTCTAACATTGAGATTTATCTTTAATAATTATGATGGGTGAAGATTAAATTATTACCTACTATAATTAACTATATTTTAAGAAAACATTTTTTTGTCGCCTAGTAAAAATTCCTTAAAAAATGCACTGATTTCCTCTTATAATTTTCAAAAATCTCACGCTACACTTCCCTTAAATTAGAAGTTAGACCACCTTTTTTTTAGTAATCCGTAGAAATAAATTTTGCAAATAACAGATAATTATACTCGTACATTATATCAAATGACTTATTTATTTTTTCATTTTACAAATCAACTTAATAATTAATATTATTATACTCGTATTTATATAATTGAATACAATTTTATATAATATAATAATATTAAATATGATAGTAAAATTAATTTAATGAGAAATTTGAGTTTGTTTTTTCTTACCAAAATGACATAATTATTAACAATAAAATTCTAGTTATTTCATTAAAACTCTATTTCCCCCGACAGTATCTTGGGGAGAATTCCCCAGATTGGGAACCACTGTTATATAATATATTATATTATACGTGTGTAACAGCAGTGTAATATTAATATTATAAAACTTTGTGGGTGATTTATTTATAAACTAAAAAAAAAAAAAAAAAAAAAAAAAAATGAAAAATACATTAAAACGTCATATATAACTGTATACATATATGAGACGGATACGAAAACATAGGAAATTTGTATTTCGCTAAAATAAAGAATTATTATATCCAAAACCCAATTTATCACAATAAACGGACACAAAATACTAATATACGCATAGACTTTTTTAAACCCAACTAAACATTAATTTCAAAGCTAAATACAAAGTAAGCAGATATAGTAATTTCAGATGTGCGTCCGTCTATTACACATCTCTAACCGTGAAATACTTTGATCTGTAACTTACTTTGATTTGTAGAAAGTTTTAATATTTCGCCTATAAGTACCTATATCTAAAATAAATTACGTCTTAAAGCTTTTTTTACCTTAAACCTATTTTTATCTAAAATAAATTACCTTAATATACGAGTATATTATAATATAGTACCGTTGTACTCTAATAAGTAATATTGTAATAATATATTATCAAATTAAATTAAATCAAGGTAATGCTGCAGTGGTGAGTATTAAAAAAAAAAAATTTCACCAAATTTCAGCCTAAGATTATGTACCTGCCATTCGTTTCGCGACCGAATATATATTTAGTAATAATAATATTATAGTTTGCGAAAAAAAAAATGCGTTTTCGTTATTAACAGGCGACTATATAATAATATAATATACCTAACCTAATTATAATTATTGACAAAATAAAATAAAATAATATCGTTATGTTATATTTATATTCGTCGTATTATTATCATTTTTTCTTTCGTTTCTTTTCCGGATATACCGCGACCGTAATAAAGTGTGGGTGTATACTTGTCTATGTATACCACGCGCGGTCACCCTGCGGATGGATGAACGGCGGCGGCCACGGCACATAGAGGTAACCGTACCAAATATACAATAATAATAACAACAACAACAACTACAACAACAACATAGAGACAAGAGTGTCGGCCGCCGATCGCCGCGGGCTCGCCGCCTGGACCACACGCATTCAGCGCCACCCAATATCACGTCATACTATACATAGCACTGGTATAATACTCAGGTATATACCAAACTCGCGGTATAGTAAAATATAGGTGTATACATTACAAAACGTAATATACACGGAGGAGCGCGCATATAATACGTACCTATATATGTAATAGATTATAAGCTCCGTGTCGGCGAGCAGGTGTCCGCGTCTACGATATCCGTACGGCCCATCAAATTATTATTATTATTATTATTATATATTATTTTCCCACATTTGGTAAAAAAATTTCCCCCCGCCGTTCGATTTTGTCCCTCCCCACGATTATTATTATTATTTTTTTTTTTTTAATTTCCCCAAAATTAAATAGTAGCCGTCAATCGCGTCATTATAATAATGATATAACGTATCGCTAATACCTGTAACCTGTATAACCGCTGTTACCGCTGTTATAATAATATAATATAATAACCTCCCGACCGATGGAATTTCATCAGAGAACGCGCGCCCACCATCATGGCGCGTACGACGCGTCAGACACCTCTACAATGTATATATATACCTATATAATGTACAAAATAATAATAATGATAAATAATATTAACACCTATATAATATAACGTCTAAACTGTTTAAAAGAATCGGCGGCGGCCCCTTCGTTTTTTGTTCGTTTATTATTTATAACGCAGACTGCAGAATTATTATTATAAGAAATAATGATATACGTAATTTCGCGAATTTTCGTCTTGTCTGTTGTAGATAATAATATACTTATTATATTATATCTATTTTATCTAGTCGAGATTTCGTCTGTATAGTGTTTATTATAGCTGATCGATTACGTTGTTTATTATCTTTGAAAATTATTTATTTATTGCGGTCGACGTTTTCAATTCATTTTTGAGGGAGATTATAAAATAATGGTCTCGGGCGTACACAAACTTTACGACGAATTGAAATTATATTACAGTCGGCATTTAAACGCTGCCTGCCTATTGGCTATTGAACAAAAACGCGGCCATGTCTATAAAAAAAGGTTTGTCTGATATTATACGAGTATTTTCAAAAACGAATAAAAAAAGGACTTACGCCTATTAATTAGGTATTATATGCCCTTAAATTTTAAATAAATTATAAATCGGAATCCGATATTCGTTATATATACCTAACCCAACTTAAATCTATCAAAATAGTATTATAAATTTAATTATCTTAGAATCAAATAAATTCAAATTAAATAGATATTTATGAAATGAAAAAATAACTTGATTTATATGATTTATAAATAAATGTATTTTAATAAATTTAATTTAGTATAGTTATTATAATAATTTATTGTAATGACACTGAAAATAGTATTTTTGTTAACTAATCTAACCTAACCTAATTTAATATACGAGTATTAACTATACTGTCTAAAATATGTATAGCGTATAGGTACCTATATATTATTTTTAATCTAAGATTTTGTCTGATATTTATATATTATATTTTTTATAAACTTGTAATTTTTAGTATAAATTCGTATATTTATACTAACCTGCAGTACTGCATCTTGATTGGTGAAATTTGTGTGTGTAAATTTATACTATCTTAAATTTTTCCATCTTACTGCCTTTGCAAAATATAGGTCATTAAAAAATTATAAGAATATAACAAAAATCACGATAATATTTGTATTGATACTCAAATTATTTTAATACAACATAATTCGTAAAAATTATAATAATATATAATACTGTATTATGTTCAAAAATACAAAATAGATTATTTTTAGAGATTTGGCGATATAGGTATACCACATAAAATGTAGTAAGAAACAATTATGATTTTCAAATGATCACAAACTAAATTATTTTAACATAGAGAAAAAAATTCGGAATCTGATATTGATATTATCTATGTATACTATAATCAATAATAATTGCGCTGTGAACCAGAAGTTTGAGAATTCGTAACCACGGTTCAACAGGCGTTATAGATTTACGAGAACACGGTATACTTATCATAATAATATCATTGTATAATATTATGGTTTAATATTATTATCAACACACTGAAATAATGTTTACATACAACGCGCGTGCGTAGTGCGTACTCGTATTTATTATACGAAGCGATCAAAATTCAAAATTATATACCTACAATATAATAACCTGTATACCTATATAAAATAATAATATTACTATGTTATATATGAGAATCGCATGTACGTTTTTAATATAAATTGACGTCTTTCATAATTAGAGGTTAGGTAAGTACCTACTTATATTATATGCGAGTATTATAATATATAATAGTATAATCAGTAGCGTGCCCAGAAATTTTAAATGAGGGGGGGATATTGTAAAAAAATGTCATGCAAGGTAATGCTGCTCCTATAACTTGTTTCATTGTCAAAATGTCTTGGTATAATTTTGAAAAAATATCTAATAATTACTATTACATAATTATGTACAATATATAGATAATATATTATATAATATTAAAAATACAAAATACAAAATAATGTTTAATAGTAATAAATATAATCAAACTTGTAGATAGTAAAATCAAATATTTTTAAAATTAATGTCAAATAATTAGCTGAAAGAATGCGTGAGCGAAAGTTCCTAGAAATGTTAATATTACGACTTACCTATATCAATAATTAGTAAAAATTGTAGGTATATAGGTAATAGGTATACTTTATTTTTCCCCGAAAAAATAAAGGGTATACATTATATTTATACTCGATGATAAGATACCTTTTGGAACTTGCACATTCCTGGAAGTCTTTAGATTACGTTTAGATATGATATATCTATATTATGTTAATATTATACCTACATAAATTTTACAATGATAAACAACCTATATCAATAGTTCAATACTATATAAATAATAAATTTGATTTAATTACTATATTCTATATCATATTAGTGCCAATGTTTATTTACCTACTTTATGGCTGTTGTGAATTATTTAAATTTTAAACATTACAATATAAATTCTTATTATACGATAGTTCAATTTTCCAGAAATTCCTGGGAATTATAAAAACATTAATATTAGCGTTATCAATAACGTATTATAATAGATCACAAATTTTTGTTAGGATAATTAAAAAATACGTCCTTGTAAAAGTTAAAAATTGTACAATTTCTTATTATCATACTCAATTGTAAATTTATCCTAATTAACTGTCATATTAACGAGAGTTGATGCTGATCCCATGGGGGGGGGGATATGTCCCCCATCTTCCTCCCCCCATCGCACGCGTCTGAGTATAATATTATTATTATTATTTTATTTTTTTTATTTTTTAGGGCTTCAAAAATATATATATAATATTATTATTACGGAAAAATCGATGTAATGTGATTGTGCTCGGCCTATTTATAAGTACCTACACAAATAGATATATAATACATTAATACCTGTACATATCATTATTACATTATTATTATGAATAACGATCGACAAACAGATTCGTCATATATCGATGTCGGCAATTCGGGTAAAAGTATACAAGACAAGGTATGCTTACGTCATATGCGTTACACGGGCGTGTGTATTATAATAATGTATAAAGAATCAGAGTGAAGTATGAAATAGGTGTTCATAGTTCATTAAACGAGTCGAATAAAAAGAAGAAAACGAAAACATATTACATACAATAAAAATAAGTATGTATAAGTAATGCATATATTTTTCGAAAACCAACGTTATTATTATTATTATTATTATTATTATTATTATTATTATTATTATT
>JAIUCT010000015.1:360458-412310 GCA_021307375.1 Tetraneura akinire
GCCTTCAAAAAACCGCGCACGCAATTCAACTAATTTATGTTATTTCGTATGGAATTCGGATAAAGGTCGATTCACACATATCAGTGCCGTGACGTGACCGTAGCCTTCCGTGTTCATCCGTGATGAATTTTTCACTGCCATCCTCACAATACCGTACCTTTTCACGTCAGTGCTCCCTCGGTTATTAGTTGTGTCTAATTGTTGTTCGGAATTTATAAGTGTTTATTTATTTTTAAGTGCACTATGAATTTTAGTATAGATGATCTTACTATAATATCATTGCTTTTGGACGAAGACGAAAAGAAGGAAAAAAGAAGACAACACTGGGTTCATCCTATATGGAAGTTTCGAGACACAGAAGGAGAATTTGCTACATTGTATAGAGAATTGGTGGACCACGAATTAAAATTTTATGAATATTTTAGAATGAGCCAAAATATATTTTGTGATTTGCTAACGAAAGTGGAGAAGTATGTAAAAAAAAAGAACTCTAACCTAACCTAACCTATGGTACTTTAAATCATATAGAACATGTCTGTTCCGCACCAACTCAAAAAATCTTAACCAACGTCAACAAACCGGACAAATGGTATTTGAAAAATATGATAACAACGTTTCGTATTTGATCTTTAGATTTTAAGCGAAGCGAAGAATCCTATTGGTATTACAGTGATATGTCTTTTTTTTTATGTATTATGTATATACGAGTAGATGCTTTTTCTACCCGAAATCATGCTCTGGTTTAACGAATAGCATCCCACACAGTATTTGTCAATAAAAACATTTGTACTCGTATAAATATTTAAGTTTGATTGAAATGAAAATATTAAAAATTAAAATTATATTTAACATTTTCATAAGTTATTTATTTTTTATGTTGTGACTGAAATAGTCTATTTCTAACAATTATAATATTGAAAATACCATTTTTAAATTCAAATAAAATATTATATGAAAACACTATAAAAAACGAAAATTGTAAGTTTTTTATATTATAATATGTAATAAGATGTGTATGTTGCATATAGGTACATATAATCTAAAATTATACACTTCATATAATTTGTACAGTACAGAGATATATAAAAATACATTCTATACAAAATGCATAAGTTACACCTCTAAATTTTTTAATATATTTAATTATTTTTCAATTACATAAGTATAAAAATCAAAATCGTTGATAAGTTAAAATATGTATATTATTTTTTACATTTATAAAATAAAAATTTAACACTATTACATATTATCAAATACAATTTTTTTAAATTTATCTCAGTAACAATAATTAAAATTTAAAAAAAAAAGACGAATTGATACTCCTGCCGCAGGGATATAGGTGTGCAAATCATAGTGTTTAATTTTAATTAGAATTTTAATTTTGAATACAATAATAAACCATTGCATTCGAAAAATGATTGTGAGCCAAGTTCAGTCAGATAATTCAGTTTTTTCGTCATTTTTTAACAATATTTTCGATAAACTAAAAATACGAAATTCAAACAGCTATAAAAGAAATTGAGACTAGAGATTTTTATGATATTTTGGTATTATGTTTAGTGATATGTAAATATACTTCAGTAAAATTTTCAGACTTGATGCCAAAAATTGCCAATTTTATCAAACATAAAATTTATCAAATTATATACATAAAAACGCAAATTTTACGAAATATTCAACATCCTATATTTTGTAGAAAAATTAACCTAACGGTTCCAAAATTTTACCATATATATATATAACTTACGTAAATACCCAATAAAATTTTTAATTCTCTAACTTCAAAATTAACTTAGTTATCGTAAAATATTAAAACCGAATTCCTCGAAATTTCAGTTTTCGTGAAAAATACCATTTTTCGTCGTTTTTTCTACCGCTTAGGGTCAATTTTGGTAATTTGAAATATGACTTAAATAAAGTACTAACTACATCCACTTTCTATCCGGAAACATATGCTGTTCGTGAAAATTGGTGCATTATTTCAGGTAGTAAAAATGTTTACAGAATAAAAAAAAAAAATCACACATCATTGTAAAACCAATACATTCTTCGCTTTGCTCAGAATATAAAAATGTATTTTATATTATTTATTAAGTTTAGTATCAGAAAATAAGAATTTTTATTTTATAAAGCTTTTAATTTATTTTTTAGTATAAAATTTTACCAATAAAATGTACAATATTATGAACTAATTTAATAACTATATAATTTTTTCCCCATTAGTTTCAATTATAATTTACTTAATAAAGTTTAAAAATATTAATACACTCAGGTTACTTACCCATATTGTATAACATGTTCCTAGTTTGTTTAGTTAACTTTTTAGATGCCTCGTCAAATGTAAAAAATATAACCACGTCACCAGTTTTAACTACTTGATCGAGCCAATAATCTAAATACGAACTGTTATATTCATAAGTATCAAAATTTTTAACTGCTAATATATTATACGTAGTTGATTTTATCACAGCAACATTAATACCACGACCACCAGTGGTCCGATTGAATGCTATAACGCTGTATAAAATACAATATAAAAACACGTTAGACTATCTAAGTCTATTTAAAATAACATAAAATTTTAATTCAAATATGAATAAAAAAAAAAGATTTTAATTGATACCTATAATGAATACATACTATTTGCCCATTATACATAATTTCGGGAAGTCTGTCTTATTTTTTCCGGTATATATGTGTATAGGAAAAGCATTATTGGAACAAATATTTTGTAAACCACAATTCGGTAAAATTTCAATGATTTCAATTTTTGTTTTTCCATTATCATCTGAAATAAAAATGTAAAATATATGCATGACGTACGTAAATTTGTAAATATAGATTTTAAAACCATATAAACTCCGCGCGGAAATATAATAAATACTATATGCGCCATATTATATTTCTCTATAAAAAAAATGTGTAAATATTATAATATAAGATCAGTTAAAACAATACAGTAATGAAAATATGAAATGAAAATATTACCTATTTGAAAACTTATATAGATATTAATACTTATTGTAATGATCTTAGACGCAATCTGAAGAATTTAATTTTATGCTATCAATTATCATATATTCTCTCCATTTATTTCTAAAAATTACCTTTATAATTAATTTAATTAATATTATTACACATTTATCTTCATTAATAAAACAAAAAATACCTATAAAATATTGATATAAATATATGTAATACGTATATTATACTGCACCAACCGAATAATATTTTATTCGAGTTCTTTATGTTGGACATCATGAAAGAGTGTTCTCTCTTCAGATGGAAATAATCCATAGTAACTGACTTGAACAGTATGACGACCATTACGATGATCAAGCAGATTATAAATCGAAATGACGGGCCTGTTTCAATAATAATAAAAAATACATTTTACGTTTTTATATACTCGTATAGGCGAATAACGTATACAGGAAATAAAGAAGCCCGAGAATAGAAATCACATTATTCCCATTAATTTCATATTACAATTTTATTATTATTATTGTTGTTGTTGTTGTTGTTGTTGTTGTTGTTGTTGTTGTCGTTGTTGTTGTTGTTGTTGTTGTTGTTGTTGTTGTTGTTGTAGTTGTTATTATTATTATTATTATTATTATTATTATTATTATTATTATTATTATTATTATTATTATTATTATTATTATTATTATTATTATTATTAACTTACTCGATAAAATGTCGCACATCAAATTATCCGATTTCGATTTATCGTCAGTATAAACACGCTCTACGCCATTACAACTGATTTCGTTTCTTAAATTACGCACAACCGGCAACAGCCCCGTACTGTCTTTTCTTTTGGTTTTTTTAGTAAAACTCCTTTTGCAAACATACAATTTAATTATTTCAATTTTCAATATAATTTAATTTTCTAACAAAAATCATGTGTTTTGTGTTTAATATTGTACACAAATATATCATAAATTTATAACTACTCGTATACATACGAGTATATAAGGAGAAAGTTTCTCCTTCGTCTTTATACAGTTCTCGGAAAAGAAAATTTATAGTAAATAAAATAATAAATTATTAAATGTAGGTCACTACATTATTATTATAGTACTATAGTAGTTTAATCATGACTTATGCGTGAATCTAATATTTAATGTAAATCATATACGTGGTTATGGGTTGTTGTGATTCTCATACACGGGCACGACGTGAGAAATTTGACTTAACTATTATTATAAATTTTTTTTTTAATTTGGGAAATTGTAATTCCCACATCTTTGGTGTTACTTATAGTTAAGCTGTTGAACTTATATCAGGGGCGGACTGGGAATAAATATCAGCCCGGGAAATCTTAATTTTAACAGCCCTTCATAATTTTCCAGCCCAAATATGTTAATAACCAAATTATATAGGAATATTAAAATTTCACATAAGTAGTAATAACTTATAAAGATAATAAATCAACATAATATAATAGTTTATATATTATAAAATAAATAAAATATATATAATATATATATCTAGATATCATATATGTAATATTAAATATGTAATTTCATCAATGCTATTAGAACCATTACCATTTGTATAACATTCTCAAGATTTATTAATGTTTTACAAATAATAATAAATAATATAATATACTATATTAGGTGTCTACTCAGTAAATATTTAAATTATTGTTCTTTCATCCAAAGATAAAACTTTATTATTATATTTAAAAAAAAAATAAGTATTATTTTTTTAAATGGATCATTATAAGTAATCAAAATAAATTTTTATTTCTAAATTTGAGAAAAAAAGATGAACTATATTATTTAAATTCATTATAAAACAACAGGTATTAGGTATTTTTAAAAAATAAGCTTTTAAAATATTTTGTTTTATACAAAATAACATAATATAGGTACCTATTTGTGTTTTTAAAGTTCTGTTATTATGACTATAATATATATTATAACAATTTATGTATAATAATAATTTTTATGTAATAAAAAATATATCTATATAAGTGTTATGACGTTATGTTGTATTAATGTATATTACCGTTAGGATTACTTCAAATGGTAGTAAAACCTTGTTTAAATAAAGTTTAAAAAAGAGCTGATACTCCTGCCACATCCTCGAGGAAGAATGAAACGATTTAAAAGCAATTAAATAAAGATAAAATAACGATTATAAAAACGATTAAAAAACGATATAAAGTAATTAAATAAAGATTAAAAAGTAATTAAATAACGATTATAAAGCAATTAAATAAAGATTAAAAAGCCATTAAATAACGATTAAAAAGACAACAAATAACGATTTAAAAAGTAATTAAAAAACGATTAAAAAGTAATTTAAAAACAATTTAAAAGCCATTAAATAACGATTAAAAAACGATTAAAAAGCCATTAAATAACGATTAAAAAGTAATTAAAAAGCGATTAAAAAACAATTAAAAAGGCATTAATTAACGATTAAAAAACCATTAAATAACGATTATAAAGCAATTAAATAAAGATTAAAAAGCCATTAAATAAAGTAAAAAATGCTATTAAATAACGATTAAAAAGTAATTAAAAAACGATTAAAATACAATTAAAAAGTCATTAAATAACGATTATAAAACGATTAAAAAACGATTAAAAAGCCATTAAATAAAGTAAAAAATGCTATTAAATAACGATTAAAAAGTAATTAAAAAACGATTAAAATAAAAAATTAAAATAAAATTTTCTGATATTTTGGTATCATGTTAAGTAATATGTGAGTATACTTCGGTAAAATTTTTAGACCTTAAAATCCAAAAGTCCCAATTTTATCAAACATTATATGAATAAAAACGAGAAATTTAGGAAATATTCAAAGTTCTATACTTTAAAGAAAAATTAACATAACGGTTCTAAATTTTATCACATAATATATATGGTACTTAAAATTTTTAAGTGTCCAAGTTCAAAATTGCCTGAGTAATCGTGAAATATTGAAATCGAATTCGTTAAACTTTCAGTTTTCGTGAAAAAAGTCGTTTTTTCATTCATTTTTTTTTTTTTTTTTGTCGTTTTTCCTATCGCATAGGGTCAATTTTGAGAAATTCGAAAAATAACTTGAAAAACTACTAACTACATCCACTTTCCTACCGAAAACATTTGCTTTTCGTCAAAATCGGAACATTATTTCGGATAAAATAAGTGTCTTCAGATATAAAAACATAAAAACAAAAAAAAAACACACAAGGAAAAGAAAAAGATACACATCATTCTAAAACGACTAAAACCAATAAATTTTTCGCTTCGCTCAAAATTTAAAACAAGCATAAACGTTACACAATGACTTGACTTAAGTACTAAAATTAAAAAATTAATTTTAAAAAAGAATGAAAATAATATTATATATTTATATATTATGATAATTGATAGGTTTCACTATCTAATATTTATTTAAAATATATAACAATGTGTCTATGTCTATATATTATATATAATATATATATAATATATATATAACATATATTCAGTGGCGGTTCCAGAGACTTGGTTGGGGGGCCGGGGGGGCCAAGTCAAAATTTTGGGATAACTTTATAACAAAAAACACAAATTTTTACTACTTACTATTATAATATTATAGTACCTAATTACCTGTATGATTTCCATTGTAAATTTTATTATTTGTATTATTTATGCAGTAGTTTTCTTGAGCGTAAAGAAAAACTATCTAGCCCATGCCCCTAGGGTGTAAATATATATATTTTTTTTTTTACAAATTAGAAAATTTTAACTTATTATTAAGTTAAATTACTTTTTTTTTTTAAGTTAACTTTTAACTTTAAAAGTTAACAAAAAATATATGATTAACTTTTAACTTAACTTAACTTATATGATTTTAAAAATAACTAACTTAACGAGTTAAAAAAAATCATTAACTTGCCCAGCCTTGCTTTTACCCATTTGCATTTTATAGGCACCTCATATTATAATAATATAGTCGCAACAATTAGTCGGTTTCGTTGAGGACGAAAACGCGGATTTAACGAAAAATGAAATTCGTGATTTCGGATCGAAAGTCGCGCGAACGGCTACCATAATAATATTGTAGCTTACATAAACGTTAAAAATAACATACTATTTTTCATATTATTATACCTGTAAATTACTAAATATTATAATATAATAAATTAATAAATACGACTTACCTACTTACGATGTACCGATGATTATAAACGGAATAATATCTCATCGGCATTTCGAACCGAAATTATTTGTGCCCGTGTTCCTCAATATAAACCGACCGATATTTTATTATTTGCATTCTTCGATATTGCGAACTTTTTATATAATAATATCGTCGTGTATATAGTTTTGCTGTACTCGGATTCGTTATCAGAACTTTACGGCTTTTTTTGTGATAAGAACGCTCCCCCGTTATCAGCGAACACGACGTAAACTTTTCGAGTTGTAACCATGTTAAATAGGTCGTGCGTACGGGGAATGGCGAACGAATATCGATTTTTCGCGTAGTCGGCAATGTAATATAATATATTTTTATCACAATAACATTACGCGCAAATAAAATGCGAAAATAATATTCCTCAAGACCCTCTATATAATTATATCGTCTTATTGGACGTGTCCGAAGGCATATTTTTTTTCATCGAGACAAAGATTATGTGAAAAAAAAAACATCATTTTTTTTATAAAATAAAATCTTAAATATTATTATATTAATTTACTGACGATAAATTAAAAATTTTTATAAATTACTTATAGATTTGTTCACAAAAATTCATCCTAATCGATGGCGCGCATATTGCAAACAACAATTTAATTATAATAATAATTGTGACACTATATATACTAAAATACTAAAATATTAACTTAAAAGTAAACAAAATTATGACGGTTCGGATTTTTTTTTTTTTTGAAAATTTAGTCGATTTCTTGTTTTATATCTCTGACTTTGAAAAATCTACGTAAACGCATTACCTATTATTGTTTATAACAGATTATACATTATACTATTATCATTTATCGTGGTAGATAAAATTTGGACTGATGAAATTCGCGTATACCGTGAGTGGTCCGTTCTTTCCTCCATCTCAGGACGCCCATGATTAACATAATATACCAAGGTATAATATTATTTATATTAATAACAAATTAATAATTTATTGTAATTTACTAGGGTTGAATATTTAAAACATCACGACGCGTGCATAATATTATATTATTTCACGTTTAGACGATTTTCTATATAATATAAATACCTATATAATGTTTAAAAAAATGGGTGATTTTAGGTTTTAAGATCTGAAAATTTTATTGAAGTATACTCACATTTTACTTAACATAATACCAAAATAAGGAATTCCATGTGTCAATTTTATTTTATAGCCGTTTAAAGTTGATATTTTTAGTTCAATCGAAAATCTTAGAATCCATCATTCCATCATACAACTATACAAGTATTCTTCTTATTATTTTTCAATACTTTTATAATAATGCTTAATAAAAAAACACAAAAATTTTGGAAAATATATTTCGTATATATTTTATAAAGACATACTGATATACGAGTATTCCTATCTTAACGTATTTCTAAAATATTAGAAAAATCTCAAGCTTCGTTTTTTCTTTTTTTTTTTTTATAGGTGTTTAAAGTTGAAATGTAAGTAAAATTAATATTTAAATTTAAAGTATTTATATGGGTTCTTCTTATTATATTTTTTATTTTTAACGCCTATATGTATACTTAACTTAACTTTATAAGTTATTATTAATCGGCGACCATCGATATTTTTGGCGCCATTTACTAAATAATTACAATAATAAATTAATTTTTTTATAAGTTTTCAATTTTTCATATGTATAGAAATAAGTAAATATAAATTATATAAATTAATTTTAAAGTTTATTTAATAAAAGTAACCGGATTAGAGAATGAGGCGGATTTAATTCTTTCATCGTACAAATGATAAACCATTGCCTTCGAAAAAACGATTCTGAGCGAAGTTCAGTCAGATAAGAGATAATGTAGGTATTTAGGTATTAAAATTTTGACATTTTTTATTAAATATTTATAATGCAAAATTTCATCACACATATAGTACATAAATGAATACCCTATACAATTTTCAAGTCTAAGTTCTATATAAATGCTCATAAAATTCCTTGTCACCTAAATGAATATATCTGACAGAACATCGCTCAAAATAGTATTCGCTTCGCTCAGAATATAAAATTATTAGTTATTCAGATATAGGCTTGGTAATCAAAATAGAGGAATAACTTGTTTTTTAAAAATATTTCTATACATTTCCTTCATAATTTATAATATTATATATGGCATCTAAGTTTTCAAAAAAAAAAAAAAAAAAATATTTATAAAAACCTATAAGTATTTTCTATTGTTTTTTTTTATAATTACTTAATTAATGTAATAATATCTATTATTAAATTCTGTAAAATTTTATAGGTTTATAAATCCAACAGAAATATTATTTAGGCATTTTGTGAATGTCCTAATAGATGAATGAAACCTAATAGATAGTGTAATAAATTCAATAAATTTAGAACAGTGTACTTTATTAGCTAAGCTAATACTATTTTGATCAATCAAAAACATGAAATATTATTATTTAACTTTAACTTTTAAAATAAAATATATTGAACATTTTATGAAAATAATGTTAAAATACTCAGAAAATTACAATAGTATTTTAATTAATATTAATAGAAATGATACTTTTTTTAAAAAAATGGATTGATAAAATGATATATTTTTACAGTGGCGTATTTACGGGGGGGGGGAGTTTTGGGGGTCATGCTTTTCACGAATAGTATATGTTTCCGACTGCAAATTGGATGTAGTTTGTACTTTATTTAGGTCATTTTTCGAATTTCTCATAATTGACCCGATGCGACAGGAAAAACAACGAAAAAAAATGATATTTTTCCTTCGACGAATTTGATTCATAATGATTATAATAGACACCCGAGTAGCAATTTAAGTGCATTGGCTGTGTAAATAACATTGCTCTTTTGGTTAAAAAAACCGTGCAAATATGGTTCAGTGCACAGTGTTTTTATGATTTTGAAATGGTCATTTTAACACATGAAACACTGTGCCACTAAAGTGTCAATGTCGGTGCTATAACGATGCTATATATATAGTAAAGATGGAAAAATATCTGTGCTATATTTGTGTGGTTGTACGTGTTATAACGGTGAAAACTCCGTACATAAACTATGTTGGTACACAGTGCATATTATGTGTTCATGTTCATTTAAAATAATATATAAATAATTATTTCATTGTGAAATTATATAATTTAATATATACAACAAACATAATAGGTACGTATATTATAATATATATATAATTAAACTTTAAACAGTCAAAGTTATCATTAACTGTTACAATTCAGTTCTTGTACCGTGTAAAAACACGGTTCATAAAAACCAATAATGAACATAGCTATGATATTCAAAAGTAATTTCAGAATGTTTAATTACAGTGATTGAACCGTATTTTAAAAACGGTTTTTAAACACCGACGCTGAACAGAAATTTTGCTACTCGGGCAATAGTAACTATAATTATTATTGAAACTATAATAGCAACAATCTATAAACAAAAATTGTTATCGTACATTTCATAATACTTGTTTGAGCACCTTCCGGGGATGACCGTTGGCCCATCAGTCATCACAGATCAAAGACTATATATAAGTCTATGGTCTATAATGAGAATTAACGAACCATTGCCACCATTGGTGATATATACATAAATACATAATAGTGTTAGACTGTTAGGCGATTTTTTCCAATTACCACCTGTATTGTCTACACCGTTATACGATAGTTTCAAACATTGTCAAAATATCCTAATGACAGAGAAATGATATCAATAAAAACTATATTTAGGAAACGTTTAAATTTTGAGTTGACCGAAATCATGAGACAAAAAGATGGTAAAGAATTTGCATTTAATTTATTAATCAACAAATTTAGCCAGAGGACAAAATGACGAAAAAACGGCATTTTTCACGAAAACTGAAATTTCGACGAATTCGATTTCAATATTTCACGATAACTCGGGCAATTTTCAACTTAGAGACATGAAATTTAAAAATGTTATTGGGTGTTCACATAGGTACTAGGTATATATATATATGGTAAAACTTTGGAAACGTTACGTTAATTTTTCAACGAAATATAGGACGTTGAATATTTCGTAAAATTCTCGTTTTGAAGTATATAGGTATAATGTTTGATAAAATTTGGCATCAAGATCTGAAAATTTTACCGAAGTATATTGACTAAACATCATATCAAAATATTAGAAAAATCCCTAGTTTCAATTTTTTTTTTTATAGCTGTTTAAAGTTGATATTTTTAGTTAATCGAAAATATTATGAAAAAACGGCATTATCTGACTGAACTTCGCTCAGAATCGTTTTTCAAATACTAAGTTCGAACTAGTTATTAGTTTGTATAGTCTTACGGGTTTTTTTTGCAAACTATAGGTATATCATCTACATCTACCATTTTAGTTAATTGGTATATTTGATAATAATAAATTATTATGTAATAAATAATAATTAATAACTATACAGATAAATAATAATAAAAAAAATTATATAATAAATAACTGAAAATAAATATTTACATTTAAGGAGATTCGAAGTGTCGATTTTTTTTCTCTGTCTAACATAGGGATTTAGACATTTTCTACTTCCAACGTTACGATCGATCTAGTTATGCGATAAGGGATCTGAAAACGGATTTGAATTCGTTAGAAAATCTATTTTAGATCGACTTCCACTTTTTCATTTTTTTTTCTCCTAAATTCTTCAAAAATTAAATATTTATAAATTTTTAAATAAAATTTGTTTCAACAACAATGAGAAGAAAATTTCAAAAAAGTGAGAAAGTCGATCTAAAATAGACTTTCTAACGAATTCAAATCAGTTTTCAGAGACCTTATCGCATAGCTATATCGATCGTAACGTTGGAAGTAGAAAATGTCTAAATCCCTATCTTTTATGTGTGTTAGACAGAGAAAGAAAATCGACGTTTCGAATCCCCTTAAGCTTTCTTTTTATATAGTAGTAAGTAAGAAATTTAAATGATAATGTAGATATAATAAAAATAAAATTGTGGGGCACAAAGCCTCCGCGAGCCTATAATTGGTCGAAAACGTATATCCCCCTTATCAAAAAAGCTGAGCACGCCACTGATATTATTTCAATACATGAAATTTTTCATCAATTTATGCGTTAAGCACTTTTTAAAAGTAATTTTAAAATAGTCCAAAGTCAAAACAATTAACATTATTTTATTTTGAGTTAATACGATGTTTTTCTTTTTAAAGCACGATAAGGGTATTTCCTGTATTTTTATTATTATTAATTTTAGATTTAAGCAAAACGAAAAATGTATTAGTTTTACAATGATGTGTCTTTTTTCTTATGTCTGAAGACACTTTTTTTACCCGAAATAATGCTCCGATTTGCACGAATAGCATATTTCCAGTTGGAAAGTGAATTTAGTTGGTACTTTGTTTAGATTATTTTTCGAATTTCTCAAATTGACCCTATGCGATAGAAAAAACGACTAAAAAATGACGAAAATCGGCATTTTTCAAGAAAACTGAAATTTCGACGAATTCAATTTCAATATTTTACGATAACTCATGCGATTTTCAAATTAGGGACTTAAAAATCTTTTTGGTTGTTCAAATAGGTACATTATATACACGAGACAATTTTGGAACTGTTATGTTAATTTTTCTACATAATATAGAACTTTGAATATTTCATAAAATTCTCGTTTTTATGTATATAATTTTAGATAAAATTGGCAATTTTGGGTTTTAAGGTTTGAAAATTTTACTGAAGTACACACATATTACTTAACATGGTATCAAAATATTAGATAAAATCAGTCTCTATTTTTTTTTTAATAGATGTTTTAAGTTGATATTTTTAGTGTAATCGATTATCTAAGAATACATTCAAGTATTCTTATTATATCTCAATATTTTTACAATAACGATTGATGATTAATAAAAAGATTGTAAAATATTTTTGGTTAAAAATGCAATGAACTTCATTTGTATAAAATATATAAATTTTGTTAGGCAACTTTTTCTCACCCACCCAACTCACCGTCGTTTAAAAAGAGGTCGTCCCCACGACCTCATACACTAAGCCACTTCTCAACACCCAAATCTTCAGTCTACACATGCGATTCTTCCTGACCACTCAGGAACCTCTACATTACGTTACTTTAGTCATTAACTTTTTTGTAAATATGTAAATATTAGTATAGTATTATAATCACCTTGTTACTTTGTATATTATCTAAACTACCAACTATTGTTATCTCTAGTACCTAAAATATTTTTAATTATCATGTTAATACCTGTTAAAATTTTAGTTTAATGTCAAATATCCCTAGATATAGATAGCCTTACGCTAGGAATGTCTTAGTTTAAATAAAAAAAAAAAAAAAAAAAAAAAGTTAGGCAACTTTAGTACACTGATTTATATCTATGCCTTACAAAATTAATTAATTTAATGTTATTAGCAGGGTTCGGATTTTATAGCACTAAAAAACAATAAAATATGCGCTATAATATTCCCTAAAAATATCAAAAATAGCAAATAAAAAAAATCCAAATTGTCTTAAATTTATTTTATTTAAATAATTAACATATTTTAAAATTTATATAAAAACTTAAATTGACCCTCCCTTTTTTATTGATATCTTTGGGATACAAAATTATCTATAAATAAGAATAAAATTCAAGTAATTCTAATTTATTAATTAAATAATATTCATTCTAGAATAGAGATACAATAATAAAATAAATATTAATAAAACAGATTAGAAGTCATACCTCTACCTGTAGTATTGTATAATA
Organism: Tetraneura akinire; assembly: GCA_021307375.1. Taxonomy (NCBI): domain Eukaryota; kingdom Metazoa; phylum Arthropoda; class Insecta; order Hemiptera; family Aphididae; genus Tetraneura; species Tetraneura akinire. The sequence continues at coordinate 374,342 of JAIUCT010000015.1, forward strand.
TGTATAATATATTAATATTCGAAATGTAAATGTGGGAATTTCTTATGGTTTCACATAAATGAAAAATATTTTTATATTTTACTAATGAAACAACGCCGGATTAACCACTAGACAAGAAGACACGTGTCTATAGGCAACCGTATATAGAGAGGTGCCGAAAAATTAATATGTGTATTGTAAATTAGAACAATATTTATAAAATATTTTATTGTTTTATACATTTTATATTTATAAAAGTATACTCTATATTTTTAAAATTAAATATGACAAAAAAAATTATCTAGTATAAAGTATTTTTATAATTTTATGTACTTATAAATTTATGAAAAATACAAAATAAAGCATTTTATTATGTGTATTAGCAAAAAAAGCACCAAAACTTCAAAAATAGCACTACAAATCAGAAATACTTAAAATTTCATATTTGGAATCTCTGATATATAAAACAAATTTATAGCTTATTCTGCTATTTTTATTTGTATCCTATAATAATTAGCAAATGCTATAAAATCCGGACTCTGGTTATTAGTTTTATTCACCCAAGTAGTACCAAAGTCGCATTCCACAGAAATAGGTACTTGTATATTTATTAACACACCATTGTCACTTTTTAATATAATAAGGTAGGTAATTCAAATATTGTTAAAATTAATTTTGCTCTATTTAGAATTATAACATTTATAACACATTTTGAAGAAATTAATATCATAATTATTTATTTAAGAACACTTGTTATAATTTTTTTCTTTAAAAATAATGATTTCATTATATTGTTTAATCTTTCTAATGCCACTTGAGAATGTAATTTGATAATAGAATCTTTGTCTTGTTGATAATAAAATTTTAGCATGCGGTATATATATTGTATGCTGTCTCCCAAAATCTGTGAAAATTATAATTGACAATATTTAGAAAATATAGCAATTAATTACATTTATATTAATTATTTTTTCCATAATTAAAATATTAAAATATTATAAAATAATAATATAAATAATATAAAATTAAAATAAATTAACATATGACATTTAAATCATATGAATAATACAGATTTTTTATCGGCTAATAGTTTAGTTATTAAAAAGTTTGATGGGCTGCACGATTCCCTTCAAACTAAACAGTTCGCGAACTATACTGCTTAATCAGTATGATACTCTATGGTCTGTGGTCACACACATGGCAATTAATTAGTTGGCCGATTCGATCGATAGATACACGTCACGGCACACAGGAAATTAATTACTGCTGCTGGAAGATGTTTCTGGCTGGAACATTCTTCTTAATTCTTCTTCTCCATTGTATTAATGCAATAATTACAGTTTTTGGACAACATTTTTCCACGCAACCACTTTCATCAATAGCAGTATAACAAATTAACAACTAGATAAAAATTGTCGATAGCAATAATCGGCCAACTGTTAGCAGGTGTGTGCAGTTATCACCAACCCAACTAAATAGTTTGTCTAGTGTGCGCACTAACAGTCCAACCCGACTAAACTATCGGCCGATAAAAAGCCTGTAGTTTGTGAGGGGCCTAATACATAATATGAAATGTTTATACATTAATATGGTTAAATTATATTATGTCAGAATTTCATACATTAACACTAACATAATATACTATAATTATTGCATTGTCTTACTTCAAGTAATTCAGAATCTCCTCCTTCTATAATCATTTGTAATAATAAGACAGCAGCTCTACGGGGTTCAATTTCAGAATCAAATTTCAATACATAATCAGCACAATTAACAATTTCTGATAAAATTGATCCAATATTATAACGTAAAAGTCGACATACATCAGCAAGATTGGATAAGCTTGAAGTTCTAACTAATGCATCATTATCACGAACACCAGACATAAATGTATTCAATAATCGGTTTCTATATAATGGAATTGTTTCATCTTAAAAACAAAAATAAAATTATTTATAAAAATATTTTATAAAATATAATTTATTATAATAATGTATTATATAACACTAATACTTAATAATTTTATGGTTTTCATTAAAACCTCGCCTATTTTTAATCTTGTTTCAGAAGAATGATTATAATCTTTAGGCATACAATATTCCTCACACATTATTGGTAGTACATCATTGGGACAAAATTTACAAAAGGTTGATAATGTAAATATTGCGCTTAGGTACAAATATGAATCCGAATTCTTCAAATTTTCCTAGATACAATACATACTTATGAATTATACACTTTAAAATTAAAATTACATTTATAAAATATGTTTACTATTTATCAATCAAATTTACCTGAATTACAATTAAAATAGCAGATTTGTTCATAGTAATTGATTGATCATTAGATTCAATCATCTTTTTTAACTCAATTAATGCATGAGATCGACAAGGTAATAATGGATCCCTACATTCTAATAAAACATGATCAATTGTACGTATATTAGATATTGATTTTGTTCTGGAGTTTTGAATTTGTTTAATATTATTTATATTTTTTAAAACCATGTCTTTAAGTGATTCATCTTCAAATAATTCATAAATTATTGATAGATATTCAATAATATTATTATATTGAGAATGACAAACTGATGTATTTTGCATTATACATTCTAGAACCATTAATGTAGTTGTAAGTATTTGAAAATCAATATTTTTTTCTATGCTGAATTTTTTTAATATTGAATTAATTAAATTCAACACAATATCTGGTTCATCAGATATTGATTTTTGAACAATATCTTTTTGAATTAAATGAAGAATAGATTTCACAATAAACATTTTTTCCATTAAGGTATAATCATCTGATGAAATATTTATATGCATATCCAATAATGTTATAAACATTGTTTTAATCAATTTTAAATCATTACGTTTATCTATAAGTTCCATAACTATATCAACTTGATGTGTTAAATTTAACTGATTTTTTTCTTCGATAAATTCTATATCTATATCACCTGAGTTATCATTATAATTAACTTTAATTTCATTCTGAGCAAATATAATACGTTTAAAATGATCTTTACAAGTAGAAAAATGTGTTAATATTAAATAAACTAAGTCTTCTAATTTTGGTTTTAAATAATAAATACCAGATAAAGTGGAAATGTATAGTTTATAAATTGTAGTTACTATGTTTGTTAAAAGTTTTGGATCTAAAGCCCAAATTTCATTTCTAAATAAATAAAACATTGTATGCAAATCTTCAATACATTGTGAAATAGAAGTAGATTCATTTGTTTTAATTTTAATTGCCTCGATTATATCTTCAATTGGATTAATATAATAGGTCAAACAATCATTAAAATTGTCCAAATATACCAAATAGATACAAAATACAGCTACACTACGAAATTCATATTGATAAAATTCGTTATTTGATCTCAATAATTTCCAAATCTGAAAAAGATTATAAAATTATATAAGTTACATAAAAAGTTTTTTTATATCAAAATTATATTAAATATTTAAATTTCTTCATAAAATGCTATAATATACTTTAAATGTACCTGATTAACAAAATATTTAGTATAATTAGACTTTGATTTGTTATAATAAGATTGAAATAAATTGCACCACTGCTCAAGGCCACGTTCAATAAAACTTTGAGAATTTTCTTTACAAAAATCACATGCGATTTTTAAAAATATTTCCATTCCACGTGGCGTTATTAGTAAATCATTAAATATTTTCATTAGACCAACATTTACATGTTTTTGACAATTCTAATAAAATAATAAAATTACATAAATTATTATGATTATCTTTTTAATTGTTCATTTAAAATGTATATAATTTGTTCTATCCTATAAAAAAATGAGTATAATTGTCACAATTACAAATTATTTTTATATTATTATTGAAACAAAATAATATTAATACCCATATAATAAATTTAATTTATTCAATTAATAGATAGGTAATAACAAGTCCTAAATATAGAAATTTCAAAACAACATTAGTATTTAAACAATTATATATTATTTAAATAACTTTATATCAAGAATTATCAAATATGATCACAAACATAATGAAAAAAAAAAAAAAAAAATATAATATAAAAAAAATCTATATCATTAAAATGGTTTTTACAAAACAAAAATTTTTTTAAAAAAAAGATATTAAAGAATTTTCTTTAGATTTAATAATTAATAAAACTACATGTAGACTTATGTATTTATAATTAGCATTGTTGATTAATAATAAGTATGACATGCAGTGGCGTACATTCAAATTTGCTCTGGGGGGAGGGGGGTTGTTTTTAAGATGAAACAATTCCATTGTATAGAAAACGATTATTGAATACATTTATGTCTGGTCTTAGTGATAATGATGCATTAGTTAGAACTTCAAGCTTATCAAATCTTGCTGATGTATGTCAACTTTTACGTTATAATATTGGATCAAGTTCAGCAGAAATTGTATCCTCATATAGTTGATATTATTTTGACTGCCCTTTCTTGTCGGCAGAGCGTTCTCGCTTCTTTTCCCTTCTTCGCTCTCTTAACATCACACCCGACGCTTGCCATTTACTTTCCTCTCAATCTGTTACTGTCGTTACTGCCACAATTTCATTCATTCAATACAGCCAAAATAAAAGTAGGTATAATATTATAGTTTCTATTAAAATGTATAAAATATGCTTAAAATATGCATAAAATTATAAAATATGCATTTTTGACAAATAATTGTTGAAACATGCAAAAAAAATGCAATAAAAAAATCTGTAAAAAAACTTATGGAGTCATGAAACAAATTTGTAACTAGGTTAGCTATAAATTGGGTAAAAAGAAAAAAAAATGCAAATCCTATAACTTCCCTGCCCTAATTTATGACATATGATTGTGTATACAACTATACACGGATGATTAATAATGAGAAATTTATCAATAACATCACAATTTTTTTTTTTCTGTCCTGGGGGTTTGAACTACCACCACCACTGTATGTACGCCACTGATGACATGATTGACATGTATTATATATAATTAATATTATATCATGAACAATGATTTTTAAATTTCACTTAAATAAAATAATATTTTAATATTACCTTATTTCCTAGTACAAACACAATTTGACGGATAATCAAAACATTCTTCTCTGTCACTATTAATTCATGAAGCATATCTTTAAATGTGTTCTGTTCATTTATTAATTGTTGATATTTTAATTCATTTATAGAATACTTGATTGCAATATTTGATCCAGGTTTAGCAATAGGAAACAAAGCTAGTTGACATAAACCTGCTAATAACATATCCGCACGAGTCATAAAAATATTGTTTAATGTTGATTCTTCAATCAAATCAAAAATTGAATTTATATTAAATTTTAATATTTCATATTTCTGAAAGATATAAATACTTAATTTAGTATATAAAACAATTGATTATTATAATTATAATTAATATAGTTTTATTGATTAATTTTTTTTACCATAATTGAAGATACATCATCAATGAATATTATATTTCGGTTATTTCTAAAACATTTCCATACACTTGGCAGTAGGTATGGAATAAAACCATTAGATAATATAAAATCTATGTATTTTGACACAATTATACTTTGATTAACACTTAGAATTATATCAGAATTACGGTTTCTCAACATAACATGTTTAAAACGAAATAATATATCAATTGACTTCTTAATATTTGAAAATCTAAAAAATTATAATTATAATTTAAATTTATATTTATTAATAATTATGTATTATTAAAAATAAAATAAGTATATTACCTAATAGTTTCTTTTTCATTTTCCGTTGAATTTTGAATTGGAATTGGTGATTCAAAAACTAAAAACCAAACCAATATTAAATTATTTACATAATAAGGGATATATTATAAACACATTATATTTTATTGATAATAGTATTATTAATATAATTATTATGTTACACAATATATATTAATTGAAATAAATATCTAATTACTATAGAAAAATAATATGACATATTTACTCGTAAATACATGACTATTCAGACAATGTTAGATATAATACAATGTAAGAGTGAGGGGTTTAACTCTTAAATTATATATTCATAACTGAAACATTCTTAAAAACATTTAAAATGGAAATAAATAAAAAGAAATGAACTATTTGTACAAATCCTACAATACAAATTTAATAAGTAATAACTATTAATATTACAAAGTTTATTCACTATAGCCTATAATTGAAATATGATCTGTTTAATTAATTGATAATATTTATAAAAAAAATATGAAATGCATTATTAAAGTAGGTATTATATAAAATTATAAAATATTTCAGAAAGAACATAAATTTTAAATATTAGTAGTTTATTTAGAAACCATAAAAATTCCAAAATTATTTTTACACAAAATCAAAATTAATGTACCTAGTAACAAAGTATAATGTAAAAATATAAAATACAAATAAAAAGATTAAAATAATGAAAAAGCTATAATTTTAATAGAGGTTTTATTTTAATTATAATAAAAATAATCTTAATCACTCAATTGTAATACTCATTCCAAAAAATTATTAAAATCATAAGCAAGTATAAAGGTTAAAATGTATAAATGTAACTAGTATAACTAATTATTAATTTAAAATCGAGCCATAAATTTATAAAACCATAAATTATTAATTAATTGAATAAATAAGAATTATAATTCGTCTCAAATTTTTACAATCTAAATAATAATTATGGTTGGTTTTTATTTTAACAATATTGATTCCATATTTATAAACATAGGTATAGTTGCATTTATCTTTTGTACAACATAGAATTGGTATATTATAATAAATAGTTTGTTATTAAACAAAAATTGTCAACATTTTGTGTATTTGTGTATTGAATTAAATTACAATTAAAAGAAAAAGAAAAATGTTTGCAATAAAACAATTCTAGTATAACTACCCATCAAATGATTTTTTTTTTCTATGAAACATATGTATTTCATTGTTTTAGAAATAACGGTACACACAAATACTTGCAGAAATTAATAGTTTTCAAGTTATCGTCTTTTTAAGTGTGATATTTTTGTTAGTTTTTCATGGCGATTTAACGTGTCATATACCATAACCGCTGAAACATGGGTACTCAAATCATAATATAACTTTTGCGCTATTTTCAAATTTTTACAACCTTTTCATATTATTTATAATTATTATTTAATATTTTAAGTAGGCAAGTTCTGTGTGTTATACACTCGGAGCTTTAGCTTCACTCTGTAAATGGAAAATATCTCTTGATTTGTTATGAAAAACAACGTTGATTAGGTAACAGTAATAACTAATATTTTAATATGATTTTTTTTATTATATAACAATTGTATATTACAAAACTGTACCTAAGTAGTGTATATTATATATTCTCTCTAACCTCCCTACACAAAATAAACTAAAAAAAAAGTAAAACTACCAAAATGTCAAATTAAAATGACAATAACTCAAAAAGTATTAATTTCCGCTAAATTCAGTTTGCATCATTGTATCCAAAACAGTGAAACACGAGTACATGGTTTGAAATAAAAAAAAAAAAATATAGAGAAGAAGTAGTTAAAGTAGGTAGAATAAATTATAAGGATAATAATATTGAATATTAAACACATACTTGAATAACCCGTAGAGATAATTCTCGACATTAAATTAATATGATCTTCCATTTTAATTATTGTGCATTAAGGAGGATAACTCAAAATAAATAAACAATAAACATTTAAAACATGTTACATGATGATGATGAAAAGGAAAACGATTTTAGAATATTATAATAATATATCTTAATTCGTTCAATTCGTTGTTTCATAAACAGTAAAAACTTTCATTTTCTTATAATCTAATCTTGTTCGGTGTAACAATTGAACATTGGAAAAAGTAGTAGTTCCCCGTTATAGTTTGTGCAGTTATTATCAAGTGGTGGTAACCCAATGATAAAAACATAAAATAAATAAAAAAAAAAAACACGAATGGCTGCTATGTAAAATAAGTTGCCTGTATTGAACAGTCCACGGCATAAAATATGCAACCCAATAAGGTTGGCAAATCTTTCAACATTTAAATAGCACATAAGTCAATGAAGGCAAATTTATTAAAATACAAATTATTTTATATAACATTGACGATTCAAAAAATAAATTACATACCTACTACGTTTCTATCAACTACCAATATGATTTTTTTACCCATACAATATACATAAATTTATAAATTTGGAATACTAAAGTAATAAATAAATAACATATTTCTACCTAAAACAGCCAGTGAGATTCAATTTAATTAAATAAACATTAATTTTGCTGTTATATTATTAACTATGGTACCTTATATTAACTACACTGTAAGCATTAATATTTAATAGTTAAATTACCTACTGTATTATTTTGATGCTCATTTTATATTTTATAGTTGTAATAAAATATTATTAAAATCAAACAATAAGGTCAATAAGGATGGACAATAATTTAAAATTTCTAGTTTCTACACTTCTACAGTGTCAATTTTTAAAACTTATAACTTATAAGTATAACCACATAATATTAGAGTAATAGTGTAATACGTTTTTACTTATTTTTAACAACGATGAACGAACTAATAATGTATTAATTTAATTGTGTTCTTTCATTATTATACACAAAATTAATTATTATTTATCCTTATTTATCCTCATATCTTTTATTTCTGTAGAAATCACGGGCTAAAAAATTTCGTGGTAGAAATAGAAAATAAAAATAAAATAATTATTAATTAATAATTAATAAAATTTTAATTTTATAAGAATAGTTCTTGTGGATATTATATATTAATAAATAAATAAAAACCCAAATCCACAAAAAATTTACTTAATTATTTTAGTAAATACGTATTTCGAAAACTATGTTATCATCTTCAGTACTTAACACAAACTGATAATAATAATAATAATAATAATAATAATAATAATAATGATAATAATTAATATCTAATTAATCCATTATCTACATTTTATGAAGTGAAAGTAAATAAATAAACCAGGGTCGTATCAACATTTCTACAACTACTACTGTAGTTGTGTAATAAACTACGGTTAAAAACATATTATGATAATAGTCCGACCTCACCTAAACATGGTATATATAGGTGTATTTAAAGAAGAATAAGATAATAAAAAATACGATTTCCAAAATGATAAGACGTACAATATTATGTCAATATAATAATCAAAGTATCAAACTATCAAACTCAAAGACAAAAGCAATATTAATATAATATATTATGACCTATGTTGTAAATTAATAAAATTATGTTTTTTATTATAAAATTATATTTTATATTTAATAAATAATAATATTGCAAATGTAGACTGTTGTCCCGTGAATCCATTTTTCGTTTTAACGTACCAAAACCCAGTTTTCATCATCAAATATTTGTTTACAAAGTCTAACATTATGTGCTCAGATATTAGTACAAGAAATCCTCAGGAAGAATATGAACTAATTCAAAGGATTGGTCGAGGTACTTACGGTGATGTTTATAAAGTGAGTTGTTTTCGTATCATGTACAGGTTTAGTTTTTCATGTCTGGATTTGTTATTAATTATAGGCAAAAAAAATTTCTACAGCGGGTTTTGCTGCAATTAAAGTCATAAAATTAGAACCAGGTATGCATTATATTTCTGTAGCTACAATTTTTAAATACAATATCACATTTTTATAGCATACAAATTATTAGGTATTTTGGTAATTAGTAGTGAATAATTTAGACAATTTAACAATTTAATTTTAAGGTGATGATTTCTCAATAATTCAACAAGAAATTTTAATGATGCAAGGTTGCCGACATTCCAATATTATAGATTATTATGGAAGCTATTTACGAAAAGATAAATTATGGATATGTATGGAATATTGTTCTGGAGGATCGTTACAAGATATTTATCATGGTAAATACCTAATTGTAAACTGAAATATTGAGTATTTCTTTTAATGCATTTTAACACTAATTTTTATTTATTTGTGATATTTACATAGTAACGGGTCCATTTCAAGAGCTTCAAATAGCATATATATGTAAAGAAACATTAAAAGGATTATTTTATTTACATACGAATGGAAAAATTCATAGAGATATTAAGGTAATAATATATTATTTTGGTGTTGAGTCACTTGTAGAATTTTATTAAATAAAATAAAAATATCCAATGTCTACAAATAATTTGTTTTTATTTCAACAAATACGTATTTCGAAAACAATGTTTTCATCATCAGTGTTTAATTTTTTGTAGACATTGGGTATTTTTATTTTATTTAATAATATATTGTAACGTTATACGCCTCATACCTTACAGTAAAGGGTGTCGTTCAGTTTTTTCTATCAAATCCTAACCAGTTAAGGAGCAGTCAGCTGGCTATTTTCTACTACACTAACTGGTCTTTTGAACCGGGTTGTTAGACCGATATAAAACAAAGGTTTATTATTTATATTATACAGGTCCTAGAAACTTATGACCTGTGTTCAATATCTAACAAGTAATTTAGCAACGAACATAAATGTATATATTACTACCACAACGAAACAAATATAATAAATACAAATAATACACTATCACCTGAGTAACCCTGATCTTGGAGGGTAGTTTATTGTAGATCACAGGTGTAGCAGAGTGTGAGCTTCTAGTTGAGTTGACAAGAATCAATATAACAAAATACTTAAATAAAATAATCACGACTGTATGTTTTAGATGTTAAAACTCGACTAGACATTTCGGCTATTTAAACCCGACTAATTTATTATATATCTCACTCAGCTCACCCGTATCTGGCCTAACACGTAAATAATGCTGAGGCGACATAAAATGACGACACGGGTATAAATGCAACCGTTACAATATCTTAATAGTAAAATTTAATAAAAACATTTATTATTAAATAGTAAATAATATAATATTAACTAAGTTTTATAATATAATATAAATATAAATACACATTATACATGACAAAGGTGCAATTAAATTCTTTTGACAGGGTGTTCATCAAATTCCTCCTCCCTTGTGTCTTGTAATGGGTAGAATCTATTTTACAGACTATAGACTTTAAAATATAGACTAATAAACATATAAGTACAGTGTAAGAAAGTATCCAAACACTCATATACCCATTATTGGTTGAGCTTGTTGATATATGGTATACATTATTTGTATTAACATTAATGATTTTTATTTTAATTATATATAGGGAGCCAATATATTATTAACTGAATATGGTGATATTAAATTAGCCGACTTTGGAGTATCTGCACAAATTACTGCAACAATTAGCAAACGAAAATCATTCATTGGAACTCCTTACTGGATGGCACCTGAGGTATATATATATTATATTATTTTTAAACAATTTTTAGTAATAATTAATTGTATAATAAACAATAAATAATTATAAAATATAATTATATCTTGCACACCTTATTTTCTTTATTTAACGTTTGTAAGATTTAATCTTAGGTTGCTGCAGTTGAACGAAAAGGTGGATACAATCAATTGTGTGATATTTGGGCTTTAGGAGTAACTGCCATTGAGTTAGCTGAATTACAACCACCCATGTTTGATTTACATCCTATGAGAGCATTATTTTTGATGTCTAAAAGTGGTTTCAAGCCTCCAACTTTAAAAGATAGAGATAAATGGTAATTATTTAAATATATTATATTTCTATACATATACATATTTCTAAACATATTTATGAGTAGTAAAAAAACCGATCAGTCACTAGTGGAAAAATACTTCCTTACTTACTGTCCTTACTGCTTTAAAAAACTATTATTACAATTTGAAAAATATTAACTACCAGTATAAATAAAATTTTCTACCAAAATTTCTCCATATTAATTAATCACACATTATTTCTTCCAGATAAAGTGTCTATAAACAAAAAAATATATATAATTTTATAAATAATACATAATTTACTATAGTACATACTGTAGTATACTATACTGAGAATCTAAAAATTGTTGAATTTAATACAAAAAAAGAAGAGCAAATACAGCTGTATAGGATACAGGTGTGCAAATCATAGCGTTTAATTTTAATTAGAATTTTAATGCAATGATAAACCATCACATTCGAAAAAACGATTTTGAGTGAAGTTCAGTCAGATAATGTAGGTATTTATTAAATATTTAAAGCGCAATATTTTATCACACACATATTGTACATAAATGAACACCCTATACAATATTCAAGTCTCTAAGTTCTATATAAATGCTCATGAAATCCCTTGTCACCTAAATGACTATATCTGCCAGAACTTCACTCAGAATCTTTTTTTCGAATGCAATGGTTTGTCATTGCATTAAAATTCTAATTAAAATTAAATGCTATGATTTGCACACCTGTCCAACATTTGTATCCCATGTAGCAGGGAGTATCAGCTCTTCTTTTTGATATTTTAAACATCTATAATAAATAACTACATCCACTTTCCAACCAAAAACATATGCTATTCGTGAAAATCAGAGCATTATTTTGGGTAGTAAAAGTGTTTTCAGATGTAAAAAAAAAAAAAAGACACACATCATTGTAAAACCAATACATTCTTCGTTTCGCTCAGAATCTAAAATGATAATCTAGAAAACAGAGTTTTTAAAATTGAAAAAATTATTTTTAAAATACTTAATTTAAAAATAATAATTTGAGTGTATACTTTATGCAAAGTTTTTAACAATGTTTCTCAACCTAACTTGGAGAATTATGGAATTCTAGATAAGAAGATGTATCATTAAAAAATTATTAAATAAATAAATAAATAATTACACATCTATGTAAAATACCCTTTTATTTAAATTTTTATAATTGACAGAGTTCATTGATTCAAAATTTATTTTTATGTTAGTTATTCTCATTTGTTTTAAGTGCATGCTAGACAAACATTTGTTGATTTTGTCTAACATATGTATAAGACAACAATTCAACATTCTGGAATTTTAGTACAGTTTATTTAGAATTAATATTAATAAAATATAAAATTTTAAGAATAACATAAACTGCTCAAGTATTCATTTATATACATATATATTCATTTTTAATGTTTTTCTAACTTTTTATTTTAATTAATTTGTAAGTTTAGTATTAAGTTAACTTGTCTAAATATAAAAAAAAAACATAACACTTAAGCTCAGTTCATGTTTTCATTGATTATAAAATAAATTATAAATAAACTATACTAAAAGTGAAACATAGATTTACAATTTTATACATTATATATATGGCAGATACGATATTTATCATGGGTAGTGTCCTCTAATGATATAATATTTGTAACTAGTAAAACTATATTAAACTCAAATTACTACATATTATAAGGAAGTTGCAAAGCAATGTGACTTTATTTTTCACTCATTATTAAAGTCATAACACCAAAATAGTTGAGAAACAATGCTTTAAAAATGTTTAATACATATAATATTATATGAGAGGTTATTACAGCATATATTATAATAATTATTAAAAATTAATATTTAATAAAATTTTATCCATAAGCATAAGAATTGACAAAAGTCAATGGTACTTGTTTAGTATGGTACCTATCACAAAGTTGTTATTGTAATATGCTACACCGGAAAACATAATAATATTTTTTGTTTTATTTTTATTTAACTTTATTATGGGAAAGTGCTGACAATTAATATGTATACATACATATTATAAAATTCATTATGATAACATTCTATAGTAAATATCCACTAAGAAAAAGAAAATATAATATTTTAGTCTGTCATGTTGCGTGCGTGTATGTTATTGTTTTATGAGTTTTACTTTAATTTTTATGATTATAAAATTTTAGATTTTGAGCTAAAGGAAAATCTATTGTTTTACAATGATGTATCTTTTTTCCTTTTTTTTATGAATGTAGACACTTTTTTTACCTGAAATATTACAACAATTTTCACGAACAGCATATATTTCCAGTTGGAAAGTGGATATGGTTGTTACTTAATTTAGTTCATTTTTCGAATTTCTCTAAATTAACCATATGCGAAAGGGGCGGATCCAGAAATTTTCCAAGGAGGGGGAGGGGGCGCATATAATATAAATTAATATTTATTAATATAAGTTTTATTTTGCATATTATTGCATATTTAGAGGTTTTTTTTAACTATTTGGCATATTTATGCATTTTTCTATTTTATTGTGCATATTTAGAATATTTTTACCAAAATTTGATCATAATGCAAATTTATAATTTTTCACAATATAAAATATATGAGAGTTTTTGCAACGTTCAAATATTAAAAATATAACGTATAGAGCATAACATACGTATACAAATGTATACGTAGCTTGAATTAAGCAATTAGTAATTAGCAAATAGTGTAAAACATATTATATGAAATAGTCTTATTTTGATACTTTTACAATGGTTTATTCTCGACTATTACAGTCGTTATTGCAACATACGAGTGCGGACGTTCGTTCAGTTTAACAATATTTCGATAAATTTTAAAATAGTTATTTTTTATAAATTATACGAGTATATATTTTTTTTATAACTTTAATTTGATATAAATAAATAAAACCCAAGTCCACAAAAAATGTACTTTATTATTTTAGTAAATACGTATTTCGAAAACGATGTTATCATCTGCAGTACTAAACACAGACTGACCCATCATATCTAAATACGCGCTTAAATAGTACTAGTGGTCTTGCACTTGTAAGTCATGAGTTGTATGACTTATTTGTGTGCGTCTAATATTATAATAATTTTAGTAAACAATTTTGTAAAGGACCTAAATCCCAATTTAATAAATTATTTTTGTTTTTTACCATTTCAATTGCTTCCCTAATATTTAGTTATTGTTTCTTAGTCACTTGTTTTTTTAATTTTATTAAAGTTATGTTGTGGTTTGTTTCTAATATGTGTTCTGCTGTTGGCGATTTTTCTGTTTCTTGATTTTTAATATTTCTTAAATGTTCTTTAAATCTGATTCCTATATTTCTGCTGGTTTGACTTACAAGTATGTAACATTTGTCACAATCTGTACATTGTATATTATATATGCCCGATTTATCGTTATCTTCCGTCTTATCTTTTGTGGTTCCTAAGAGACTTTTTAAATTATTGTTTTTTGAAGAAACTATGTTTACGTTGTATTTTTTGAAAATTTTGGTTATTTTATTCGAAATTTTAGGTACAAACGTTAATGGTGTTCTTTTATTGTTTGAAACTTCTCCTAGTAAAGTACTTGTCGTTCTTATTTCTCTAGATCGTTTGTGTTTCTTAACTAATTTTGAAATTGTTTCTTTTTTGTACCCATTGAATTCAGCTATCTCTTTTATTAAATTTAACTCCAAGTTATATTCTTCTTTGTCCTTGCGATAGGAAAAACGACCAAAAAATGATTAAAAGTCATTTTTCTCGAAAACTGAAATTTCAACTAATTCAATTTCAATATTTCAAGATAACTCAAACAATTTTGAACTTAGGGACTTGAAAATTTTTTTGGTTTTTCACATAGGCACATTATATACATAATAAAATTTTGAAACCGTTATGTTAATTTTTCTACAAAATATAGAACTTTGAATATTTCCTAAAATTCTCGTTTTTATGTATATAAATATAATGCATAATTGCATAATGTATTTATAGCTGTTTAAAGTATAAAAAAGAGCTGATACTCCTGCCTCATGGGATACAGGTATGCAAATCATAGCGTTTAATTTTAATTAGAATTTGAATGTAATGATAAATTGATATAATTTGCATTTGAAAAAACGATTCTGAGCGAAGTTCATTCAGATAATAATATAGTTTACACATATAGTACCTACATAAATGAACACCCTATACAATTTTCAAGTTTCTAAGTTCTATATATAAATGCTCATAAAATTCCTTGTCACCTAAATGACTATATCTGACAGAACTTGCCTTAAATAATTTTTCCAAATGCAATGGTTTATCATTGCGTTCAAATTCTAATTAAAATTAAATGCTATAATTTGCACACCTGTATCTCATGCAGCAGGAGTATCAGCTCTTCTTTTTGATACTTTAAACAGCTATAAAAAATAACCACGCGTTAATGTAATAACTCAGAATTAATTGGAACTGAGTTAAGTAAAATGTATTTCAGCTTAAATTAAATTTTCAAAATTTTTAAAAAATATTTGTCAATTTTATTTAACGTTATAGTAAAATATTGTTATATAATAAGGAAAATCCATATAAATACTTTAAATATTGATTTATTGAAATTTTAACTTTAAAGTCGTCTTGAGATTTTTCTAATGTTTTGAAAATACGTTAAGATATTTAACAGTAAACTTCAATCAAATTTTTCAAATTTTTTCTCTTTTCTATTAATTTTTATTGTAAAAGTATTGAGAAATAATAAGAAGAATATTTGTATGGATTCTAAGAATTTCGTTTAAACTAAAAATATCAAATTTAAACAGCTATAAAAAAAATTAATACTTGGGATTTTTCTAATATTTTGATATAAAATTAATTAATATGTATACATTAATTAATATGTATACATTAATTAATATGTATACTTCAGTAAAATTTTCATACCTTAAAACCCAAAACTGTCAATTTTATCAAACATTATATACATAAAAACGAGGATTTTACGAAAAATTCAAAGTCCTATATTTTGTAGAAAAATTAACGTAATGACTAATGGTTCTAAAATTTTACCTCATATATATATATTTATAGCGCCTATGTGAACACCCAATAACATTTTCAAGTACCTAAATTTAAAATTGCCCGAGTTATCGAGAATGAGAAATATTGAAATTGAATTCTTCAAAATTTCAGTTTTCGTGGAAAATGTAATTTTTTTTGTCATTCAATCGTCGTTTTTTCTATCGCATAGGGTCAATTTTGAGGAATTCGAAAAATGACATAAACAAAGTACCAACAACTACTTTCCAACCAGAAACATATGCTATTTGTAAAAATCGGAGCATTATTTCAGGTAGTAAAAGTGTTTTTAGACATAATAAAAACAAAAAACAAAATAAAAAGACATCATTGTAAAATCAATACATTTTTCGCTTTTCTCAGAATATAAAATTAATGACAAATTATTTCTTAACTATTCTTTTTAGTTCATTGAAAATTGTATATTTAATATTTTAGGAGTCAATCGTTTCATAACTTTGTTAAAGTAGCATTAACAAAAAATCCAAAAAAACGGCCTACAGCTGAAAAATTATTAATGGTTTGTATAAAAATTAATTACATATTTAAATATTTTGTATAATATACTGTATATAAATATATTTATTATTATTGTAGTAAATTAAATAAATAATTGTATTTTAGCATGCATTTGTTTATCAAGATATGAGCAAACAACTAGTTTTAGAATTATTACAAAAAGCAAATAATCCATCAACAGATTTATATAGTGATCTTGACATAGAAGAAGATGTAAGTATCTCACTGAAAATATGATTTAATAATTTATTCCTTTCTACCTTATTCAGATATTATAATATAAGTTTATCACTGATGATTTTAAAAATATGTTTCTATTAATATTTTAAAATAAAAATGAATAAATGTATAAAAAAGGAAGAGCTGTTACTGTGGGAGAATTGTTTTTGAATGTGATTTATTATTGCATTCAAATGTTAATCAAAATACAACATCTTTTCTATACCTGTATTCTACCCATACCAGTAACCAGTATAAGCTCTTCTTTTTTCCAATTTCATACTTAAACAACTATAGAATAAAAAATTTAATATTTTAAAAATATTTTGAACTTGCTTATGCAATATGTAATCGAGTTCCTATGAAATTTTCAAACCATAAAACTAAGAATTGCCAATTTTATCAAACATTTAGAGTAAAATCAAGAATTTTAGGAAATATTCAAAGTTTTATATTTTCACAAAAAAAATAACGTAACATTTCTAAAATTTTATCACATATAGTACCTATGTCATTTTTTGGTAGTGTTTCTTGCCGCATAAGTTCAAAGACCTAAATAAAGTACCGTCCAACTACATCAATTTTCCTACCGGAATAATATGCTCTTTGTGAAAATCTGAGCATTATTTGTAGTCAAAAAAGTGCCTACAGACATAAAAAAAAAAAGCATATATTGTAAAACCAATACATTCTTCGATTCGCTTAGATACTAAAATATGATATTTTTCCTTTAAAAAAATATCTTAGATTTGTTAAAATTTTGTTTTATGAATAAATAATAATCATAATTTAATTATAATTTTAAATAATGCATATAATTTCTTTTATTATAATTATGTTTTTGAAACAGGCAATTAGTGATGTTCCCAGACGTATTACATCAAAAGTGACTATTGATGATCATAGAGGTTTGTTTCAAAACATTTTAATGTAATATAACTTATTGATATTATATTCATACCTTAATATACTCATGTAGAAAAATTATATTTCCCTTTTTATTTTTTAATAATTTAATATACAATTCAAGTAATTGCATTTTTTTATAAATATCATACGTAATTTTCATATATTTTTATACTAATTATATATATTGTATATTATAATTTATCACATTATCTCAAAATTTTCATTTTTATTCTAAATTAAACATTTAATTATTAATTGTATAATAATTTATTAATTAATTAAATTATTCAGAAGCTTCAAATCTTCGTTACAATGATCAAGATGAATATCCTACACTTATGGGTTCAAGTAATTTACGAATGGTTAGTATGAAAATAAATACATATGCATGTATTTTAATCATAGGCGTGCGCAGGATTTTATTGCAGGTATTGCTGATATAAATTATTTAATAAAATAACTTATTATTTTGTTTCTATCACATTTCAGATCTGTATATAATTAAACTATAAAAATACATATACAAATAAAATACTTGGTACAATGTTTAAAAATGTAAATTAGATAGTCAATACTAAAAAAGTGTTATACTAGTATAAAAAAAAAAGATTATTTAAAAAAAAAAAATTATTTTAAAATCTAAAATTAAATTAAAAAGATTATTTAAAATTTTTTTAAAAAAAAAAGTACTAGATAATTTTTTATCACATTTCTCAAATTTCCATTTAACATTAAAAATAATCTTTTAATTTTGAAAACATCAAAAAATGTTTAGTGGTCTATTGTAACACTTTTGCAGGTAGAAACAAAATTATATCTAATGCTTTTTAACTACATAGGTATACAGGTACCTGGTAGTTTTCCTAATTTGTATTTATTTATATCAGGTATATAAATATAACTTGACAGAAACATTCTTATTCAAGGAACATTTTTAAGACTATTTTTTGTTATTTTTTTTTTTTATAAATTATAAAATAATAATTAATTATAATTAATGATAAAGAAATTAAAAATCAGAATTTTTTTTATTACTTGGCTTTTTCTATATTTATAATTATATAAAATATTTGTGTAAAAAAAATATAAGTGCATAATTTTAGAGCATATTTGTGATTTTTTAAGCGCAGAAGTGCATGCATATTTAGTACTTTTTAAGTGCATTATGTTCCGAGCCCTAATGAGCTATTATTTAATTTTTGTTATTTTTAAATTTATTAGTAGGTATATTGTAAATCTATCTACTCTAGTCCTCGTTATTTTGTTAATTTATGTTTATTTAGTTTTGTTTTGTTTTGTTTTATCACCAATAAATCTACGCCATATTAAAAAAACAAAAACGTAGAATAAGGACTTTAAATCTATAGAGTTGATAATTAAAAATGTTAAACAGAAAATAATGGTTTACATAGGAAAAATAAATCAGTATGCTTAACCCCCCCCCTTAACAAGGTACTAGATCCGTGACTGATCATAACATAAACAATAAACATATTATATTAATATATAAATACAAAACGGTTATCCCATGACAAACTATCAATATTTATCGTTATACTTATAATCAAGGTGTATTAATAAAAATTATTGATTAAATAATATTGAATATTGTATTTTGCTGCTTTACAGGTGTTGCTGAAGCATACCTAGCAACATCCATGCGCTCGTCTATGATTTTAATGTACAACATATTTAACTCAAATTGTAAGAATAATTTAGTTAAGTGATTTTAGATTTAAAATATTAAAATTTAGTTTCAAAATATAAGTTGAGTAATTTTTGATATAGACATAACATTATGTTATTTTGAGTTTAAAAAAAATTCTATACCATTTGAGTAAAATACAATGTATAAAAACAACTACATATTATATATGTTTATAAATAGCTATATATGGTTATTAATAACTTAAAACATTTATATTTATTTATTAAGCACGCCAACAACTGTGATAATTTTGAAAGACCTAACCGTAATTTAACTGAAAAGTAAGTATTAAATCTTTATATATTATTAATTAACATTTGTAGATATTTCATTTATTTTATAATTTACATTTTTTTATTTATTACCTTTATTTAATAATTAAATGTAGTAAATGTATATAAAATGTATATAAATGTATATAATATATAAAATTATTATTGCGCCTTTAAAATATTTTCTTTGTTATACAAATTTGAAATTAATAACATTCTTAAAAATGTATTACTATCATTTAAACAGGTCATTATTAGAAAACATTGATGATGAGCTTAAATTAAGGTATGAACCTATCTTTTTTTGAATTTCGCACAATTAATATGATTTACATCAAATTTATTTGAAAATTAATATTAACTAAATTTTTATTTATTTAAAGAATAATTTAACTTGTTTGTTAAAACAATATAATTATTGCTATAAACTGGGGTGTATGAATGCTTGTTGCTTGTAGTTTTTTTTTTGTTTTATTTTATAAAGGTAGTGAAATTATTTAGTTATTATATATATAAATTTTTTTTTCAGATGTGATTATAGTAATTTATTTAATGGAAATTATGAAGATTCGTAAGCATAAAATTATATTATATAATAATAATTTAATATTAACTTACAAATGCTACATTAATAAAATATTATGTATAAATTTCTTTAGATCAACTTTAACAGTATCAGATCAAAGCTGTATGTCAAATTTTTCTAGTCAAAAATATAATTTTCTTAATAAAAGTTGTGCCCACAAAAATGCTAAAGGTATTCACACGTTTTTAATTTAAAACAAGTATTCATATACAAATAATATGATTCAGTTTTGTAGAATAGTATTGGATGATTTCTTAATTGTAGATTAATCTTTTTAAGAAATTAACCTTCATTACCTTCATCTAATTATACATTTGTTCTATTCTAACACTTTGGTATGATTATCCATTACCAGTTTTAACTAACCTAGTATAATTTTTCTTGACTTTTTTTAAAGGAACTGAAAATTACATTAAAAAATAAAAAGATATTATATAAGCCCAAAATATTATGACATATATCAGTATTTTCTCTAAACATTAAAAATGTGTATTTTAATACTATATCTAAATATTATACATAATTGATATATAAAACATAAATCTAAAATTAAATTTCTAGTTCCATATAAATCTAATATTTATTTTATTTCAGGAAATCTACCTTCTTCAAAAAAACATAGTTCTCTAGATGAAATAACTTTAACTGCGTCAACCATAACTTTACGTCAACGTTCATTTAGTGATAGCAGTGGTATTTTAAAATATTTCTATTGTTTTCAATAATTTACAAATTATGTATATGTATTGAATTATACATAATATATATTATATTATTTATTATAGGAGAAGGTTTTGAGTTGAAGGCACCAGAAGGTTTAGAATTGGAAACACCACCTACTGTTCCACCACGTCGAAAAGATCGTAAACAACGAAATTCTCCTCCTAAACAAATTATTAATGGATTACCACCAACCCCTAAAGTTCACATGGGCGCTTGTTTTTCTAAGGTAAAAGTTTTTTAATTAAATATAATTAATATTATTTATTAATTAAAATAACATTATTTTATTTTATTTAGGTATTTAATGGATGTCCATTGAAAATATATTGTACCTCTAGTTGGATTAATCCTGAAACAAGAGATCAACATGTCTTCATCGGAGCAGAAGAAGGAATTTATAATCTTAACTTAAATGAATTACATGAAACTGCAATAGATCAGTTATTTAACAGAAGAACAATTTGGTTATATGTTATCAAAGATATTCTTATGTCTCTATCAGGTATGTATTAGTGTATAAATATATATTTTACTTAACTACTTTTTATCTATTATATATGTGTTTATTGGTAATAAACTAATAACTATAATTAGGCATCATCAAAAATTTCTAGATAATAGTGAGATAGCTATAATATAAACAATTTAGGTACTTGTAATTGCAAATTTTTCTAATTTCACACATAACAAATTCATTACTTACAAAGTATAAGGTATAAAAAAAAAAATATTATTATACAATCTTACAAAAAATATATATATTGTTATAAAAACATTAATTGACTAAATAAATTACACATTTTAATTGTGGTAATATAATACTTTATATAATTCCTAATTGGTAATTTAAATTTTATCATTTTATAATAAACAATGACAATGTTATCATCTACTAACAACTCTATGGATTAAATTTTATACATTTCTAAAGTTGATGATAGGAAAACTGGGCCCTTTGTACTGCAATCTAACTTTACCTCAACTGACAACCCTGGGTTCTTGCTTTAATTGGTTATTAATTATACATAATGAAATTTAAAATTGAAGAACGTGGCAATACATTTTATTGGAAACCAATGAGGAAAAATTACCTATAGGTTCGCGATGGGCATGGCAAGTTTTCCTATCATTAACTATAAATGAACCAGTAACATTTGAGGGTGATCAAAAAAGATATATATATATATATAAATTGGTGAAGTATTTATACATTTACTACCTGATTTCAAATTCTAAGAAAAGCAAAGGATGTATTGATTTCTTTTCTTTTTTAGTTTAAATGAAGACACTTATGGACAAATATAATGGTACGATTACCACAAACGGAGTATGCTTTTAGTAGATAATTGCATCTAATTGGTACTTTATTAGTTCACTCTTTGATTTTCTCAATAGTTTTCTTATAATATAGGGAAACTACTAAAAAAACTGTATAATATGAGGAAACTAATTTTTATGAACTTGATTTCACTTATTTTATGATAACTAATTAAATATGTTATAAAAACTTGAAAAGTTTATTGACTATTTACATAGATACTTTACATGGGTAAATTTTGAAATTGTTAATTTGATTTTGAGGAAAAGAATAAAACTTTAAAAATTTCCTCAAATTATAATTTTTTTCAATAATGATTATTAAAATTAGTAACTTTGAGTTTTACGGTTTTAAAATGTAATAGAAGCATGCCTGACCATATATCGCATAACCCTTTTTTTTTAAAATATTTTGACAATCAACAGTCCAAATTTTTGTAATAACCAGTGGCAGTCAAACCGGGGGGGGGGGGTAAGGGAGATAGATCCCCATGTCCATTTTTTTTTTTTAATATTTATAACAATTACATTTATATACTATTTATTTATTCATGTATTATTATGTATTAAATTTTAGATTCTAAGCGAAGCGATGAGTGTATAGGTTTTACAATAATGTGTCTTTTTTTTTTCTTCTTTTTTGTGTTTTTTTCTTTTTTTTTTTGTATGAAGATATTTTTACTACCCGAAATAATGCTCCGATTATCACGAATAGCATGTTTCAGGTAGGAAAGTGGATGTAGTTGGTACTTTATTTTGGTCATTTTTCGAATTTTTGAAAATTGATCCTAAGCGGTAGAAAAAACGGCATTTATCACGAAAACTGAAATTTCAACGAATTTAATTTAAATATTTCATGATAACTCGGATAATTTTGAAGTTAGAGACTTGTAAATTTTTTTGGGTGTTCACATAGCTACTATATACTCGTACATGTGGTAAAATTTTTACCTATATCCCTGCGGCAGGAGTATCAGCTCTTTTTATTGTTTTATATTTTTTCTAATATAATATAATCAAGAATCAACTAGAAAATTTGACTATATTCTTATACATTGTGTCACAGCATAAACCTATTATTATTTAGATTCTGAACTCATATCTACAAAAAGCCTGTTATTATTATTATTATATTATTATTTATTTAGTTTATACAAAATATATGTATTATATTATGTATATATGAATTACCCTGTATCTTGTTCGATGATTGTGAATATTCAATAACACTCTCCTCCTTTTCTCAAGTACATTGGCTAAAAACGTATTAATACAATTTTACTATCTTTATCATCAGTAGGTTGATTCATCGATGTCGATTATTATTAAATTTGTCGTAATATCTTCAATTTTGTAAATATAAAAAAATAAATAGATTTAATAATATAATACAAATATTGTTATGAATAAAGTATTTATTTATCTTAATACTTAAAAAAATTGTAATTATTAATATTATTATTTTATTTTTTATTTATAATTATTAAGCATAACCATGAATTAAATTTTAATCATTAAATAGGGCATGTTCAAAAATCAGCCATATCCATGACCGTGACCATAGCCCCCCCCCATGACAAAATTATTTGACCACCACTGGTAATAACCATTTATAGTTTAAATGTTTTGTGAAATTAAAAAATTTTATATAGATTTGTATTAGGATTATTGTAAATTATATCTTATAAAAATATTGATTTTAAAACACTTAGCTAAAAAAATTTATGTTATTTATGACATACTGATTTGTTTATGAAATAAAATTTTTTTGAAAAATCTATAAATATAATTTTTTACAAGTCTTCAAAATTTACAATAATATGTAATTTTTGTGTTTTTAAAAAAAATGAAAACACTTTGGCTTTGGGGTAGAAATAATAGTCCAATTACCACAAATGAAGTATTCTTTAAATTTAAATCTAATGTCTTAATATAGGTTATATAATATAACACTACCCTTTCCTTCCATAACCATTCCACAGCTGTATGCCGATTTTTCTAACATTTTGATTACCCTGAATATTCAATTAAAATGTATTTATTTGTGATTTAATTTTAATATTTTTCTTTTTAAAAAGGTAAAACCACACAACATTTGTATAGACATGATCTTCTTGCATTGCATGGAAAACAGTCACATAAATTTTCAACACATATAAATAAAATTCCTGAAAAATTAATGCCTAAAAAATTTGCACAAACCTCAAAAATCCCAGATACCAAAGGATGTTTAAAATGTTGTATTGAACGAAATTCATTTAATGGTTACAAATATTTATGTGGCGCTATGAATAATGGTATTTTTTTAATGCAATGGTATGATCCATTAAATAAATTTATGTTATTAAAGGTAAGAATTATAATTTAATTATACATTTAGCACTCAAATTTAATAAGTAATATAATATTAATTATTATGTGTAGCATTTTGAATGTAATTTACCAACACCATTAAATATATTTGAAATGTTAATTATACCAGAATTAGAATATCCACTAATATGTGTTGGTGTCAAAAAATCTAAACAAAAAAAATTACCTACTAACTTAAAATTAGATTTAATTAATGTTAATACAGCAGCATGTTGGTTCTGTTCTAATGAAGGAAATCAAGACAATAATGGTTAGTAATTACTTATTTAAAATTTAAAATAAATGTTTATTTTTCAAAGAAAATATCTTTTATTTAAATAAAAATTTTTTAAATTTATATTAAATTCAATAAATTGTATTATTACAGATACTATTATTCAGAGTAAAAGTATTGTTGACATGGTTTCTGTGTGTCAAATTGATACAAATGCCTTTTTAATCTGTTATAAAAGTATGAAATATTTTATGAAAATATTATCTTATATATAATAAAATTATATATAATATATAAATCAATAATCAATAAAATTAATGATTATAAATATTAAAATATATACAAATATATAATAATTAAATTATAATTTTATATTCTAGATATTATACAAATAATTGATTTATATGGAAATTTAATACATTGCAAAAATCAAATTAACGAATTTTTTTTCAACTTTAAAATAGAATCAATAGGTTAGTAATTTTTATTATTATTATATATACATATAGAAATTGTTTATTAATTATTTTTCAGATGTATATCCTTTAGTTTTTAAATATATTGTTTCTTTCCTTTTTTAAAATATGTGTTTCACATTTATAAATATTAAATATTATTCACATATTTGTGTCTCGTATACATGGATACAAGTATATACTTTTAAAAGTATTTTTACATGTATATTCATATCAATAGAATTCATGAATATAAACTGCCTGAGCAATATAAATTTATTTCTATGATACATTATTCAATTACAAATTTGTATACTTATTATCTAAGTATTTAAAATTCACTTATATAAAGTAATGATTATAACAACATATATTTATATTTTTTACAGTTCGATTGTCTGATAGTATTTTAGCATTCCATAAAAATGGCGTACAAGGCCGAAGTCTTTTAAATGGTGAAATTACTCAAGAAATTGTCGACAATAGTAGAACATATAAGCTTTTAGGATCAGATCGGTAAGTAATTTGTAAAATTTTAATAATACATTTTTAAATATAAATTATCTTATAATCATTTTAGATTAAATTTATTTTGTATGCTAGAGTCATATACATTTGGACATGTATAAAAAAATATTTGACATATTTTATGGTTAATATTATATAAAATACTAATTACTATTTAATTTATTGGATCTTTAAAAAAGAAACTGAGTGGACTGGAGAAGGTTTTAATTATATTAATATTATATCAGCCATGTATAATTTTAAAAAGGAATAATACAATTTATTTTTCAAATTATATATATTTTAAATACAATATTTTTACATTTACATATGTTATATGTATATATCAATATTACAATTTAATCCAGACATTATGTATTACATAAATAAATGTATTATTATAATGTATAATATTATTTTATTTCAGAATTCTAATGTTAGAATCACACATGGTTTCAAAAAAATCTGAAGATGGTGCAGATTTATACATACTAGCTGGACATGAAGCCAGCTATTAAAATATATTATTAATAATATTACGTTAGCAATGCTTATAATTTATTATATTATACATAGTATATTAATATACAATTAAAAAAATAATATGAATTATGTATATTTTAAAAATTAAGTACATAATATCTAGTAGGGAATTTAAATACCACATTTTAAATTATAAGGTTAAAGGATAACTTGTAACATAATATAGATATAATAAACAATTTAAATTTAAAAATATATATATATATCTTCGTATGTATGTTTTATTGTTTTATTGTTTTATGTAAAGTATAAAATACACTTTCTTGTTTTTTTATAAAATATGTGTTGTAATTATCTAAATATTAGAATTTTACTAATTTTATTTTTGAATAAGTCTGGATATACCAAAACATAGGCGCAATTAGGGGGGGACTTGAAGGGGCTAAGCCCCTCAAAATCAGCCATAGCCCCCCCAAAAAAATGTTTGCAAAATATGACAATTTAATTCTAATATTTTATAATTAAATATTTTCGCGATGTAATTCTATAACATATACGAGTACCAACATTTTTTCTACTTAATAATATGAATTAAGATTAACATATCTGTATTTTTTCAATAATAAATAATTAATAAATATATTATGTTCATGATAAAAATTAAAGATCTAGTTTGTGCCACACGACCCGCACTGGCACTACCGTGAAAAACAACCTGCGCAGATGTAGGTACTAGGTACTATAATATTGTACTAAACACTGTCACTTGTCAGTCTACACTCTACATTGTAGACTCTACAAAATTATTTCCATAATTCTTATTTACTGGCTATACTGCTCAGTGCTCAATGTCCAGTGGTAAAGTAGCTCCTTTGTCTATAAATTTAAGCTTTGACTTGCAAAGTTCAAAAACAATTATTATTACAGCCTACAAAAATAATTTTACAGAAATACAGAAAGTAATTAATGAATAATTATTAGACATAAAACACATTTTATGGTTGACAAAATAAAAGTCGCGTATTGTGTGTTATGTACTTATGTGTTTACACTTCAGGTTCACACTTTTACAGCATTCGCATCAAGTCAAGAACGTTTTTAAAAGTTGGCATTATTAAATATTGAATTGATATATTGTACTTAATAATGATATAATTTTAAACATATTTTCTAAACAGGACAGAAAAATTAAATTGTAAAAATAATAATTATTTAATAAAATGTATCCTTGTATTTTATATTGTATATTATATAAGAATGTATCTATGTAATTTTTATTTTTGTTAAGGGGATTAGTAGCGTCGATTTTCATTCTCTGTCCAACACACATAAAATATAGGGATTTAGACATTTTCTACTTCCAACATTACAATCGATTTAGTTATGCGATAAGGGATCTGAAAACGGATTTGAATTCGTTAGAAAGTCTACTTTAGGTCGACTTCACCACTTTTTTTGCCCTAAATTCTTCAAAAATTGAATATTGATAAATTTTTAAATAAAATTTGTTTCAACAACAATAAGGAGAAAATTTCATCGTGTCTAACACACGTTAGACAGAGAAAGAAAATCGACACATCGGATCTCCTTAATAATTCAAATAAGTTTTTGTTTTATTAATATTTAATAAATAAAATGAACTAATAAAATATATAAATTATTAAAATTATAAAATCAATATATAAATATATAAATATTGTTTTTATATAGTGATATAAATGATATTGAATTAGAAGTTTTACCTAGTGGTGTTTAAAAAAAATTTGATTCATAAAATTTAATAAATAAAAATGTTGGAGACTTCAGCCCTCCTCCCCCTAAAAAAAATTTTGAACCTAATTGCGCCTATGTACCAAAATAATAAGAGGTTAAACCTGTTTATATGGATGTTTTAAATTATTTTTATATCATTGAAATGAAATTGAACATGAACATATATTTACATTCTACTATTAGGTAGGTAGTGAAATAATTATATATTAATTAAATGATATACATATGTGATATCGTAAGTACATTTCGGATCTTTACATTGAATTAAATTTGGCTTTATGCCTTTACTGTACAATAGCAAAATTTATGAATTATCAAAACTACTAGTAGTAAAAAAAAAAAAAAATAGAAAAATTCAATTCACTAAAATGAGTATTAAAGTGGATTTGGAAAAGACGTACGAAAATTACAATTTGTCTAAATTACATACACTAAAATTGAATTATTATAATCGAACTTCTTGAAAATATTATAAAGTAACAGATTATGGGCATCTTAATAGATACCTAGGTATTATAATTAGATATACCATCTACCTAACACCTGTTAGAATTCTTGGATAAAATATAATATCGAGTTTTTCTAAATTAATCGTTTTCAGTTTTCAGTTAACTGCAAGAGCTTAACAAATTTTTGTAGATTACCTAAACTTTAGAAAAATTAATTAACCAGTGATCAGTACCATTGAATTATTCATTGTTATTACGTAGGTATTATAATATTACGTTTACATTATAAATTGAAAACTGGACGAAATTTTAGATAACTACATACACATCACTCAGTGGCGTATTTACAGGGGGAGGGGGAAATAGGGGATAAATCTTCCCATAATCTTTTTTTAGTGATATTTTTTGATATATATATATTTTTTTCTTTTTACCTAACTCTATTCTTTCATGGGTCAATAGTCAATTTAATATTTTCAATGCATATCATTCCCTCGACAAAATCCAAAATACTGCACTAATTGCACTGTTTGATCGTATTAAAATAATTTTCATTATCGTGACGGGGAGGGGCGGTATTACTATAAGTACCTATTAGTTTAGAAATCATTGAACAACTTTCTGGTGTACTCGTAAACTATAAATAACACGGCCGACGACGGCACGCACCGAACGAGAGTAGGAGCTAGGCCGCTGTAGAGCGCTCCCAAGCCTTCGTTCCGGTACACTCGCATCATAGATCCGGTCCAGCCGCAAGCGGGTAATCGATCGTCCAACTGTATCCGGGACTTGACCACGTCCACCGGAAACGTAACCGTCCACAGGACCATGCCACCGCCCGCTCCCGCGACCGTCGTGGCCAGAAGACCGCAGTCCGCACGCGTTCGGCCCGCTGGTTTCAGAGCATCCCGAATCGCCTCGTATACTCCGAAAAAGCAAAAATAACTCGGCATCTCTCGGGCGACCGTCATTGTCAGACCGCGAAACGGACCGCGTAATCCGTGTTGGGTCACAATTGCCTGAAATGGAAAAAACAGAAACGATGAATAGCCAATAGACATACCTATCAATTTATTTTCCCCGCGAATATAATATTAATACGAATACAGACCGTGACGTAAGTACTTAATTTAGGAATTTCGCGTTATTTTCGCAACACAAATTTTTAAACCCCTCCCCCATTAAAAAAAAAAAATCGTTATAATAAATTCTCTTATATGACATCATTTTAATTTATAATCGATTATAAAATTAATAATTACCTATATTAAACAATAAGTCAAATCATATGGATAACAAATTAAAAAGTAAATTAATATTTAGTTAAAAAAAAAAAATTTAGGTATTAGGTACTTATTTATAATTGTAGGTATAAAAAATAAAATGATTAATAAACCACCAATTACTAAAATAAACAAATTATTGCTCTGGAAACGGGAGCTATGACAATTAAGTAGGTACCTACTTATAAATACGTCCCCTGATCTTTTTATAATAAATAAAATTACTTATTGCTTCCTGCAACGGGGTTAGGTACAATAATAATTATATACCTATTTATATGTACCATATAGGACCGTGTCTAAAAGGGCAGAGGATAATATTATTCTCATAGTCAAACATCGATCAAATATTAAGCACATTTTTCGATATTGATTTTTGAACTTTTTGAAAATTATATAAAATTTATCAATAAAATTATACAAATGTTTATAATATTATAAATAAACACTGTTTATAAATTAATATTTAATACAATTTTGGTGAACTCCCCACATTCCAAAAGAAATCCTGCGAAAGGACCGGGTCAGGCGCAATTATTAATTTAGGGGGATTATGGGGACAATTAATCTTTTTTACACCTATGTATCTCGTACCTATATTGACAAAAATATTATAATAAATGTATTACTTAAGTAATTTTATTTGAGTTTTAACTTATATTTCATACTAAATCGTACCTTATAGATAGGTATTTTATTAAAATAAAAAAAAAAAATAAAATAAAAACAGTTTTAATTGATTTTAACGATGATACATGAAAACTTGCAGAACACAATTTGTTATTTAGGTACCTACCTACCTATATTGTATAATATTAAAATATTTGTATTAATGTTATTATATTATACAATTATTTTTTTGCGAAATTATACATATTAGTATTTTTTTTTATTGTTTCATTCCCGAAACTAAAAGTAGGTATTTTATTATAAAATAAATTTGATCATTCTTCAATTTTTTTTAATCTAAAAAGTACAAATTTTACTTTTGTTATATCGATTGACACGTTAAATATCAACGAAGTTAAATTGTCCAATTTACTAATTAAAATTTATTTTGTTTTAATATTCACAACATAATAAATATTTTAATAATAATTATCATTATGGTAAGAAAAAGAAAAAGTATGAAGTATAAATTTGTCTTTTGATTTTGTTCATCATCTGTACCAATAAATATAACACGAATTATTTATTACCTATTTTAAATACAATTTTTATTTTTAATATTTTATAGTTAATTGTTAATCGTATATCTATTAAGTTTAGGTTGATTAATGATTTATTAGGTTTTAGGTAGGTACCTACGAGCTACGACCTACCTATATTATAATATTTTAGTTTTTTCAATTGAACTATATAAATCTTAAAATATATACTAAATTATTGCGATTTGTTTTTTTTTAATTTTTTCTTTTTTTGTATATAAAATGTATGACTGGAGTTGTACCTTGTACTGGACAACATATTCATATTATTGTCGTGCATCGACTACTCACCTTGATGATTTGGTACACGGAGCCGTAGAACAGTTGTCCGCGAGATTCCGCTAACTCGCGGCCGGCCTGCAGTTTGATCTTAACCAACTCGGCGGGGCTCAAGACGATGGACGAAAAGAATGACGCCGCGCATCCGGCGACAGCGTTGCTCAGCACGTCCATTTCCTCCACGTCCTGTGTCCCAGTGACCGCGGCCACCATCCGCTGACACAGGCCGTAGCACGCGAATAGCACCGAGTTCTCGGCCACTCCCGCCACGAGTGCGGGCGTGACGCCGGCGTAAAGGCCACGGACGCCGGTTGTCCGGTACGTGCGCACCAAACAGTCCGCGGGCCCGGCGTACAATCCGCGAAACGTCTGCAATTTGGTCTTGACCGTGTCCAGTGGCTGGCCGACCATCACCACCGCGGCGCCGGCCACCGAACCGGCCAATAGATTGATCAAATCGTCGTCATCACCGCTGCCACTCATGGTCGCGGTTATACTTACCTAATATAATATAGTAATATCGGTTTGGTATAATAATAATTATAATTTACGATATGTACGAAAACAAGACACAAGAATGACAATAATGTAGTCGAGGCGTAATAATTATATTTTTATAAATTATGTAGCTACCTACCTATTCAGAAAATGATATAAGTATAGGTACCTCCTATTTATTGAGTAAATACGACAGCAGCTAAGTTATTTATATCAGCTTTTAAATACAATTTGGGGATTATAGACGTATTAAATATATCGAATAAAACCTCTTATTCAGACTGCACGTGATTGAATGAAAATCAGAAAAAATGTCGAGTGTAATAATTTATAAACTTATAATAATATTATTGTTTTCGCAGTAAACAGGTGTAAGTAAATCTGTTTCGACGTTATTTTAAATACTTAATCGATACAGTTGTTTATTCATTATTCGATCGATAACACTCAGTACTCTAAACGAGTGCGTATTTAAAACAATAAACGATTACAGATTGTTATACTTTGTGCAACAGGTGGTGACGTTTAATCCGACAGTAAACACAGTAAATAAAATAAATATATAACAATAAAAATAGGTTTTATTCAGCTACCTATTTATACTCGTATTGTGCAATAACATTATGTTATTATTATGATTATAATATCAATATCAAATTAATAATATATCAATTTTAATTACCAATTGATTTAATATTTGTCTCTATGTATTTTGACTTTTATCAAATAGGTAAATAATAATAAAATTAAATTAAAATATAACTGTACAACGTAAAATAATAAATATTGTGGATTTATTTCCATAATAATATAGAAAGTTACAATATGCATTTTAATTTTCATCAATAAGTAACTACATATTTATTATTAATTTATTATTATATTTTTATTATGCACTGTGTTAATATTATTTATAATTAAAGGCAGTTTGTGAATGTTGAATTATTGTATCGTTAATGATGAAATTCTAAACATAAATAATATATTCTTTAGAGAAACTATTATTATAGTTTTATAGTTTTTAAATTTTACTTAAAAATAAAATTTCAATTATTTTTTTTATTTTATTAATAAAAAGGTGGAGGATTGGTTTTATATTTTTTTCAACTAAATATTAAAATAAATGAAGTACCACTTATTACGTATTTTAGATTCTGAGCAAAGCGAAAAATGTATTGGTTTTACAATGATGTGTCTTTTTTGTTTTTTCTTTTTTTTATGTCTGAAGACATACCCTTTTACTTTCACAAATAGCATATGTTTCCGGTTGGAAAGTGGATGTAGTTGGTACTTTATTTAGGTCAGGTCATTTTTCGAATATCTCAAAATTGACCATATACAATAGGAAAAACGACGAACAAAAGAATTTTTCAAGAAAACTGATATTTTAACGAATTTGATTTCAATATTTCACTATAACTCAGGCAATTTTGAATGTAGAGACTTGAAAAATTTATTAGATGTTTACATAAGTACTATGGTTTATCATTGCATTCAAATTCTAATTAAAATTAAACACTATGATTTGCACACCTGTTTTCTTGTGGCAGCAGTATCAGTTCTTTTTATTTATGTTATTTATCATTTATAATTTAGTATATAAAAACAATTTTACTTTTTAATTATAAAAAATATGATCCAAATATGTAGGATTTTTAATATAGAATATGCAGATGACATATTATGATAATGCTATTCTAATTTAATAAATAATAATATTTTGTTAACACTATTCTGTCAGAAAAAGTTAAGTACAAATTTTCAATTTTTATCACCAATATTTGATTTAAGTTAAACACTATCATCTCATTTTTAATTGGGATAACATATGAGTTTTAAGAATAAAATTAAAATTAAAATTAATAAATAAAATAAAAAATAAATAAATAAATAAACAAGTTCATTTATAATACAGTTAAATAATATTAATTATATTTAAGAATCACTACAAAATAAAAATAAATTCATAACTTAACAAAAATAACAAAATATCATTAATAGGTACATATATAAATCAATACATTAAATATTCAAATACTACAAATTAACATATTAAAGAATATATTATACTATACATATATCAATTATATCAGTTTAAATTAAAAATTGTACCTAATATATAAATAATAATAAAAGACATACAAACTATTCTAATACATATCTAACAATATTTAGAAACAATCTTTAACTTTAATGTAAACTTGATACTTATTTATAATATTATAAGCAAATGATAAATATTAAATAGTGTAATAAAACACTATTAAAAAAATAATAAATTATAATAAGAAGAAAAGTGTAGTTACATTATTTACTTTTCATTCAGTTACTAAAAAACCATAAAGGTTACATACCTCAGGTTTTCAATTTAAGTAAATCATCGTAATATCGTTTCTTTTTTTTAGATCATTTTAAACAGCTGAAGTTTTAAATAATATACTTTTTCCAACAATCAAACTTTTAATTATTGCACTAAATTCTGTAAATATTAAAAAAATATTCAAATATTTGAGACATTTAAAATAAATAATTATATTTACAATTATGTGGCTATTTTTTAGTATTTTACATACCTACTTCTACTTGTCTTATATGTTAATTACATAAGAATAATGTTATTTGTCTCAACAATTAACTTCCATAAATATAGACTAGGTATAATCTTATTATCACAATTATAATTATTTATATAATACGATATTATTAAAAGTAATACAAAACTGAAATTCAACAAACAGAAGTACAAAATATAGAATACAAATTGTTAAATTACACTTATATTAATTATTAGTATTATTACATTCTATACACTATATTATATAGTAGCAAAAATCAAGAACTGGTTCTTAGTTTCTTACGTAGCGTCCCGGGAGCGATATAAGAAACACTAGACGGTACAGAGCGGCAGATTTAAACAACGTTCTCATTGATTATCTTTCTTATCACGACATATATCTCGATGAATATCATTGATATTAAACATATCAATGTTTAATATCAATGATGAATATGATATATAATATAATAGGTCTATGTGAAGAAATAATAATTTTGTTAAATTTACAATTATTAGTTTTGGACGTTTTGGTACCTATACGGAATATGGCTATACCTAATAATAATAAGTGTCCGACGAACAAATATTTTACTCATCATGAATTTGCATATGATTGTTACCTATTTGCTGTTACACTAATCGAAAGGCAATAATTGGACAGAAGTACTACAGTGAACATATAATCTATAATAATAAATAAAAACCCAAGTCCACAAAAAATTTACTTTATTATTTTAGTAAATACGTATTTCAACAACAATATTGTCATCTTCTGTACTAAACGTACTCTACGGTTTTTTATTTACTGGTATATAAAATATCCACTAGAACTCTTCTTATAAAATTAAAAAAATTGAACATATTATCATTATTAGGTAGGTAACTATAATTTAAATTTTACACGAGTCATATAAAGATATTAAATACCATTTAATTTCTACCTTACTATGTCCTTACATACATATAATAAACTAAAATCATTAAACCCGAGGTCCTTAGAGGTCGACACTGTGTTAATTCTGAATTAATGTGTTGTGGTATAATTTTACAGAGTGTAATGTGAACATATTGTCACATTTCTTATCCCCCAAATATTAATTCATCTATACTCGTTTATATAATATTACATAGGTATTGAATATAAAGGTAAGCCATAAGGTTTATAGATCTTATGGCGACTAAACCAACATCGAACATAAATATGTAATACTTACGTAAAAGAGTCAAAATTAGATTATTTGGACCATAATTAGATAATTGATTATTTTACTGTTTATAAAGTAATGTTTGAAATGTAACAAATTAAAACTTAAATATATAAAAAATCTTTGTATTACATACTGGTACTAAAATACTATGTTGAACATTTGGACCTATAAAATATTATATCGTAATATAGCTCAGTGTAGCTGCACGGTCGAAAATGTAATTTTCCAGCATGATTATAGAACAACACATCAGCACCTAATTATAAATAGGTAAACTAATAAATAATATTTATACTATAGGATGTGGGTATAATTACCTACACAAATAATTATAATAATTAAATATTTTAAGTATCTGTTAAAATTTAAAAAATACACTGAATAAAATTATGTTATATTAATAAAACTGATATTAATTTTATTAATTACACTATTAGAGAACCACATACTTATATTATATTAATGTCATTTTAAAATGGGTAGAAATAAATTATAGTTTTATTAATAAGTGTAGACTTATGTAATTTTATATACTTGTATGCATACATGCATTTTCCACATACCTAATATAATAATATACAATAAGTAATTGAACTATAAATATAAATAGGTAGATATTACTAGAATTTGATAGATTGCATGGCACACTAAAGCCAATAAAATTTATAGACCCTTATATCTTAATGGGTAGTTTATTTTTATTAAATTATATCATAAGTAATAAATCATTAAAAATATATTTTTCTTTACTATAGCAGTCAAATTTATTATTCATAAATTTATTCAAATATAATATGTATTTGAGCAATAATAGTTCATATTTTAATTTTAACATTATCCATTTTAAATTAATATTAATGTATACTCATATATGCATGGAGAGAAAGAGTTATTTAAATTTTAGGTACCTATACCTAATAAAGAACACCTGTAAAATATAATTAAATATGTTTTTTTTAGAAAGCCATACACCAGCACCAAATTACATAATGAAAAATTAATTTACTAAATTAACTCAAAAAATAAAAATACAGTTTCT
Organism: Tetraneura akinire; assembly: GCA_021307375.1. Classification (NCBI taxonomy): domain Eukaryota; kingdom Metazoa; phylum Arthropoda; class Insecta; order Hemiptera; family Aphididae; genus Tetraneura; species Tetraneura akinire. The sequence goes on from JAIUCT010000015.1 coordinate 411,572, forward strand.
TATATATTAGGTATATTATGATTCTTATTCAAAAATTATAAAAACAAATTTTTTTCAGCACTATATTAATCTTCTTTAACCATATTACTTTGGATCAACCACGACCATATTCCTAACTAAATTCTTCATTTAATAAACATAAGTTCCTGAAACATATAAATAATTATTAAATAATATATTAGCTATCAAACTTTAATGAAACTTAAATGTATACTCATATTTTAGGTAATAAAAAATTCAATGCTATGCAATGCACAAAATAAAATTAAAGTAATTGAAGAATTTCACATAATATGTATAGCATTAGTTTAAAACTTTATGATATAAAAGTTAAATTGCAAAAATGCAACATTTTATAAGAATTAAAAAAAAATAAATATAGCTTACTTATCATTAACAGCTCTTAATAACTCTGGCCGTTCTGCCATTGAAATAGCTAAACGCAATGTACTCCAAATAGTATTCGATAAAGCTGGACTTTGAACATTTGTACTTACAGCTGATGCTTGTTGGTTAAGTGCTTCTAATAAATGTTCTATAGCTTCCCTAATTTATACACATATCGGTATTATAACATAATAATTTCTATAATAATTATTATTAATAACATAACATCTAACATTAAAGACTTATTAATTAATTAATATAAGATAGGAATTAAAAAAGTGAAATTTTAAAAATTACCTGTATGTATCAAGATGAATACAAGTGATTCCTAGATTATAACGAGCCCTTACAA